>JALPQI010006763.1:0-48290 GCA_025490895.1 Thaumatotibia leucotreta
TCGAAACGTATCGTAGAATAGAGTTAAGTACATCTGGAACTTAAATATAGCCAATGGCTTACAAAGTCACCCATGAGAAATGACCAATTTACCATGTGAGCTCCGATTGCGCATGTTTACTACGGTCATACAGATCCACTTATACTAGGCAGTAGGGGGCTATAGGAATTAGAGCAATGTCAAATTACTTTATTCACAAGTTGGTAAAAAGCGTTTTTACCCGCTCGTATTAAAGGATAAACGAGCGCTTTACGAGCTAATTAGTGAGGGGAAAAAGAATTTACGTGTAGGTATAATATTACACACCGTGTACTTTCACTCTTGAACGCAGGCAGACTGGAGTCTGCAGCTAACAGTCTCTTTTTGCTTGTACCTATTGAGAGACTGGTAGCCCCGTGTTGTCAAACACAAGAGATATACCAATCCCCCAGATTGGCAGGCTCACTATTTTATTATACTATGTTTGACAGTATATCTCATGCATATTTATGAGCATAGTCATGCTCATATCGTAAAAATATTAGAATCCAGTCTTGAAAAACATCGCTTGAAATACGAGAAAAGGCGCGTATCTACCGAGGCACCGGCGTCGAACGTTCGGTTGAAAGTGGAGAAGCGAGCCAGACCTACTACCGCGAAAATCTAAATTCGTAAATTTCGAGGATTTTTCTGTCAGTCCAACGAAGGCGTCATTAGAATGAGAGACAAATCCTCGAAATTTGCCGATTTTTAAGTACCTACGCGGTAGGGCTGCTGTTGATGCCGCGTGTCTGTACTTTGTACAGTCGCCATCAGTAACCGTACATACGTGGTACATACTGATGTACTAAGGTGGTCACAAATATCTGAGCAGGTTCGTATTGTCAGGGGATTCAAGTGTATGTTCAGATATTTTTCTGAGCACCGTGGCCTTTGCTAAATGTCTGATGGCGACTGTACCGCAAAGAATGCGACGGTGGCTATGATGGTCCCGTGTTTACCATTTGTTTCTCGTGCTTTGTGTCACTTTCTCGCTTACATACGTGCACGACGACAAATTATGAATATCATCATCATCATCATCATCATATCAGCCGAAAGACGTCCACTGCTGAACATAGGCCTCCCCCGAAGATTGACAGTGATGACATATAACATACGGTACTGAAACGTGGCCGCTTACAATGGGCCTCATAGAAGGCTCAAAGTCAACCAAACGGCTATGCTAGGAGTCTCTCTGCGTGATGGGATTAAAAATGAGACCATCCGCAGCAGAACCAAAGTAACCGAAATAGCTCTCCGAATCGCTAAGAATTATAAATTATAAATATGCGATCATCAAAAATGAAAACTACAGGGAAGTTAAATAATAACATGATTTTGCTTTAGTTTTAGGTACTTTATATATGTTCATACATACACAAGTTTTTGCTGATTGACCATTTCCTTAGTTTTGCCGTTGTGGGCTATATAATTTTAAGTCAATGAGCAACAAAACAACTTTCGAAACGAAGGTGGGTTAAACAATGTTAAACAGTGAAAATCACAATAAACATATCGCCGAACAAAAGCACAGTTCAAACACTAAACAGCTCAAACCCGCAAATTGACATTGTTTGTTAGTTTTACCACTAAGGCACGAATTTTATGCCAAATGTGATCTTACTCGGTTGATTTTTTAATGGGAACCTACAGCAGCAAAGTGAAAATACACATGGCTGCCTATCTTACTAGTCGCTTCAGGGCATTCAGCAGTATAATTTTAGATTCAATAAAATATAATTCTACCTAATGTCCTGAAAACGGCATGTTCCTTTTAATTTATGGAGTGGCGCACAAGTTGATTCGATCAAGATTACGGTGCTCTGCCTTAGTCATCTTATCCAGAACCAGTTGCATTTCAGGCCAGGGTTCATAACGTTGGTGGATCACGAGGAGCTTATGGATCGTCGGGTGCCGCAAATCCATGTTACGCGAAATAGAGTTCCAGTTGTGCTTCGAGAATTGAGTATCTACCTGAGGAGTACAAATAAAAAATGTTTTTCGACTAAATTCTAATGTGATTTGATCAGAGTAACGTTAACGTTTATTCGATACGTAAAGGAGTTTCGCGGTCGCACTGTAGCGGGCGTGATCGATTAGTTTACATATTTAATAAACGCTAACGTTGCTTGCTAACTTATGGTACGGCAACCATGTGCTTACACTTAGCTGCCGCTGCGGTATTAAATTAACGCGGGCTTACCTACCTACCTATTTTTTATCCATCCCGATCGGACTGGTGTATCTATTATTGCTAGGACTTCATAACTGGGTACACAAAGTAATTTTTCTGCCCTCCGGCTGGCAAACAGCACATTGCCGGCCGCTGCGCTAAACTAAGTTCTGCAGAAAAATAATATATCTACACACCTTGGCCGTAAAATGGGAAAGCCTCGGATCACATGTTTGTCGGCCTCAGCTTCGCCTCGGCCTACAATTACACGTCATCCGACACATTACCCACTTAAACGGCCTTGGCATGTAATCTACTATAACTTACCCCTTATTCGACTATCTAATTAAGATTTATAACTCAAAAACTTCATTGCGAATACCTACTAAAAAATCATACTTGTACCTTATGAACAACAGCTGTGTATAATCCAACGTAGCCCCAGATGATTATAATATCGAAACACACGCATATAAACAGTGGAATGATCTCCCAATTGTGCAGTAATGCATAGCCGAGCTGGAGTCTCTTGGGTATGTCATTATTTTCATACTGGTTCCTAGGAATCAGTCCAAAGATGTGGCGTGCCGGGGCCCGAAACAGTGGCTGTGTTTTCTGCATCGGTTCTAGGAAAGTTGTTTTTGCCTCACGCAGCGCTACTCTTGTAGCGCTGTATAATTTAGAAAGATACATAAAATTTAAAAAACAATATTAACTATATAAATAACGTTGTAGCGTAATTTTTGGGATATGGTTCTGGTGTATGCATTCCCTACATAAGAATTGGTTGTGATTTTGAGTATTTTGACATCAAATGAAAAACAAATGATTATAAATTTATAATCGACCTATAATAAAATAAAATTGGTCAATTATGGTACCTATTAAAAAAAATCTCCGTTTCATACTGTCAGTTTTGGTACCACAGTACACCTCTAGATGCTCCAAGGTCAGATAATATGGTCAGAGTAAATGTTGGGGCTAGCATATCTCGTGTTTGACAACAACTCGCAGCTACACGTCTCTTTTTAATCAACGCAATCGAAAAGAGACTCGTAGCTGCGAGTTGCTGTCAAACAAGATGTATTTGTCGTGGCGACCAAAGATCATAACATGCCGCGTAAACGCTTTGTACACGTCAGAGTTTTTGAGACTTAACATTTTTGACTTGACAGTTCTGTCTGAGTTCTAATATTCTTAGGTGTTGACTTGAGGTGGCTACAATTGAGCATATTTAATTATTACCTACTCGAATATTTCAATAAAGCCACAATGAAGTATAAAGGACTGTTATGTTTGATGATATTACTTACTTATTACCAAGGCGAGGCCCAAACGCGGGCGAAAGGGGTGGGTGTTTATTTGAATAATTTCACTATTACCGGCGTACATTGTTCTTATAGACTTTCTTCATTTTCAGTTGGAAGAAAAGCTGCAACAGTTAACGGATATGACAGCCAAGAGATCTATTATTTCTTTGAACGTTAATAAGTTCAAAGACTATGTGAGATCGCCACCCAGGGATTACTCTTTCATAGTAATGTTCACGGCCATGGCACCTTCGAGGCGCTGTGCGATCTGCCAGCACGTTTACGACGAATTCATGATCGTTGCCAACTCATTTCGGTTTTCTCCATCTTACAATAACAAACTGTTCTTTGGTATGGTTGATTTTGATGAAGGATCAGACATTTTCCAAATGGTAAGTGATTTTAAAACAGTTTTCTGAAGTGTTCTAGTAGTTTTCACAGTCTCCATTGCCGAGTCGGTAGTGGCTGTGCTTATTAAACTGGACATTCAGGGTTTCAAAATCCCTGTGAGGGTGTCACAAATATTTGCTCCTAAATCATTGTCATATTTTATGTATTTAAGTGTCTATCTGTCCATGACAATATTGTTGCTACAACACACTAGTACCCACAATACAATGTATTCCTTGAGCTTACCATAATTATTCTCTCTTGGCCATATTAGAGAAAAATTAAAGAAATATAATTGAGATGTTTACCTACTCTGCAGGAAATTATAGGACTAGGGTTATCTGTGTGAGATTGTCCTATGATGTTTAATCAACTAATAGAATGTACGGATTTGTTGATAATAGTAAATTGTAGTTTTAAAGTAAAATGTAATTTAAAATATTACATATATTAATTGCAAAATAACTGTAAATATTTTAAAACATTGTTGATTTAGATGATTGTGACTAAACCTACCCTATGATCAATTGATTATATTCCACACAGTTTATTTATGACTCCCTGAGGGAAGCTCACATGTAAATGCAAAACATGCATTTATTTTCCAAAGCTCCAAAAGATGTCCCAAGATATATATATATATTACTATTTAAAGCTGATTTGCATCTGGAAAACAATGAAATTAACTGTTAACATCTGTCTTTCATGTATAAAAATATTTATTGTAGATGAGCCATTAGGTACTACATTACTTCCATGGTGGCCCATTATGCATATAGTTTGATTGAACTACTCAACGGGATCCTTTGGGTTAATATAAATTATCAATTTATTCACTAGTATTGATAAATAAATTTGAAATAATGTAATATTAATTTATGACCAACTTTTATTTTATTTTTGTTTTACTCTATAATAAGTTCTTTGTTTCTACCTCTTATCTTATTGGTGGGGCCCTTATGGATACACTTCGACCCATTGGGATCTTGTGTGTTGTTTCTACCTCATTTCATTTATTATTGTATCAACCGGCAATTGCGCATCAACTGTGAAGTGTAAACTATATTTGTTTAGGTTACCTACGAGACAGGCTGCGCCTAGTGTAGGAGCCAGAGCAACCCAAATGGAAAATGCTTAATGTACATATATCTTATTTATGAGAAATATGAACCGATTTCCTGTGTATCTTTAATTTGTGTGTACAATAAAATAAATTTGATTTGATTTCAGCTCCGACTCAATACAGCCCCGGTCATCATGCATTTCCCCGCCAAGGGCAAACCTAAACCTGCTGACTCCATGGACTTTGAGAGAGCCGGCATACATGCTGAGGCTATTGCCAAATGGATCCAAGATAGGACTGATGTCCAGGTAACTATGGCTAATTTTATACAGGGTGATTCCGTGGTTGTGATCCTAACTCTGAAAAACGTGTTAAGATGGTCTTTCTGAACAAGGTTTTCTATGGAACAAATATGAATATAGTGAAAAAAAATTAACTGATTTCATACAGCTGTCTGTATGAAATCTGGGTGCTTAGCCAAGTTACCAATCGCTAGCGCCTGCTAGCGCATCGAAGTTTTCCCTCTTTGTCACACTTATACGAAGGAGTGACAGAGAGGGCAACTTGGCTAAGCATACAGTTATAATTTTCAGCCTCATTTCATAATTATGCAAACACATTTGGAAAGGATGAGTATGGAGAAATGTAGGTACACATTTTAATGACCTCGAACTTTACTACTCATAAAAAGTTATAATTTTCAGCCTCATTTCATAATTATGCAAACACATTTGGAAAGGATGAGTATGGAGAAATGTAGGTACACATTTTAATGACCTCGAACTTTACTACTCATAAAAAGTATGTTTTCTCTTCTGGTCCTATGGGAAACATGTTGTTCAGAAAGACCACCTTACCACGTTTTTTAGAGTTGGGATTTGGGATCACGACCCCGAATCACCCTGTATACTTTGCCTTTACAATAGAACAGAATCTAGGAAAAATAAAATTTGGGTCAAACACTTTTTTATTAAGGAAATATTTTTTTTGCTTTTTTTTGTATAATTTTTTTAATGTATGAGTTAGTACTTAAAAAGGCAATATTCTGTAATTAAAAAATAAATGGTAAGTATAATTTTTCCTAAAACTTCCATTTTGACAAGCATCACTCTTCTCTTTTTGCCATCAATCAATTAGGATATTTAGTATCCCATTGTGCTGACTAAAAAATCAGTGATTAAAATTCACCAAAGATCATCTCACTTGGTTACCATTGGTAACAGTTCTGTGTTTCAATATCAGTATGCTTAGCACACTGCGTGGAACATGGACGTCTAACGCCAGCTCAAAAATGCCCCCAAAAACAATTGTTCAATTGTGCCAACATGGGCAGGACATAGCGCTTTTCTTAAGGTGCATTTAAACCAAAAGAGCATTCGCTGTTCTAGCGCCCGTTCTACGAAATCAACCAATCGCGTTTTGTGTCCCGATCGAATTTCGTAGAGTGGGAGGTTAGAACAGTGAATGCTCTTTTAGTTTGAACGCATCTTTAACACCGCGCATATGTCGACGCAACATCTTTGACAAATGCTTATAGAATATAGCCAATCAAAACTTTGATGAACCAATCACAACTATTTTTAAATGGCGGTTTAAGTTTTTATAGGTTGACATTGAAATTCATTACCGTGACGCATTGAAGAGGGGGTGACACTTGTCAACTATAATTCAGGACCGTTTTTGAAAGGCAATTTAATATGGCGTGCGGCTTCCATGTTTTATTTATTCGTAGTTAGCACATGATTGGTATGTCAGTATGTCGCCGCGAGTTAGATTTTCCATCTTTTACTAACTACGTATATGAATAAAAGAGGGATGGATAGTCTATCTTGCGGTGACATATTGTGGCACTAATCCTGTGCTAAGCCTGCAGGGTTTTGATAACAAGACAAATAGAAAACAAAATCTGAACTCATATTTTTATTGTATATTGTTGCTTATCACTTTGCAGCTTCTTACACGTAAGGTATGTTGTGTTGTGATAAGGGTGGATCGGGATAAGTGCGCATAGTTCAAATGTCAACCAAAGTAGCCCTAATTTTTGTATTAGAAACCAATCCGTTCAACTTCATTTTCTTGGTTTTCATAAAATACCCAATCGATTAAACTTGACTAGGTAATCTTTGATTCTGTAAGGGCCGTATTTTCAAGACGCGAACCTCAAATACGTTCTTTCACGTTGTCGTGTATTTCCCAAATTAAATGTGTTATTCCATTCCTGTTTATTGTACATACTTACATATTATGATTATAATAGAGACCGAGATTAAAATAAATATGAATCTTGGCCGAGACCGAGCCTTGGTAAAAACGTATAAATTAAATAAAATATCTCTAGCATTTAACTAAGGTAGATAAGTAAACGTAACACTGAAATAAGTTAAAATGTAGGTGGTTGAATCAACTTTTTCTGTAGGTATGTTATTGCCATGGTTACGGTCGCTTGAGTCACGTTGGTTTTATACAAAATTATGCTACTTAAACTATGCAAACATGCATTTTCTGGTGCTGTTAAGGCCATTCCTTAATGTTTGCATAATTTAAGTGTCATAATTTTGCAAAAAACCCAGCGTGACTCAGGCGACCGTAACCATGGCAATAACAGACAGAAAAAGTTGATTCACCCACGTATGCTTTATACCAAAAAATCTGATTTTAGAATTTTAGATATGTTTAATTGATTGCATGCTGGGGGTCTACTCTGTAGTTTGTGGTAATGATAGCAAACCATTATAAAACCATGAATTACCTATAAGATTTATTTTTTCAAAGAAATTGTTGCTAGCATGCTGATGTTCTCTTCTTCTCTTTGAATTAAAATACTTATAAATAATATTGGTGTAATTGATTTTAAAATCATAGTGTGTAAGAATTTTCTTAATTTAATCATCCGAACAAAAAATATGGATTATGATAGTTAAAAAAAAATCATTATCAAAAAAACTTCTTTTTAACGTACCTACACGTTAGTCTAAGTCTCTACAAAACCTACTAGGTGTACGGGTAAGGGATTTAGAGGTCAATATAAGGAGGTGACGATGTATTTGTTAGTGCGCGGCCAAATTTGTATATTTGTTGGAAAATCCCAAAACTTGGTGTAGGCACTAGTTTTACGAAAGCGACTGTCATCTGACTTTCCAACTCAAAGGGTAACTGAGCCTTATCCACAAATAAAGTTTGTATGAGCACACAGGCCGAATTAGGTATGCTGATAGCATGGGTCGATTCACCTGCGAAAAAAATCTCAGTTGACAACTGAAAACCTCAGTTGACAACTGAGTGGTGAATAGTATAGCTGGGAGCCGCGGGCTGAGCAGGACCGTTATCGGTAAGGCTTGTTCACGAAATAAAGTAGCCGTTGCTGTATAATTCTTTTTTTGTATGAGACCATACCTTTGTATGGGTGTTATTACAAAGAAGGGCTCTTCTTTTTCTCTCTTGCCTATCTTCTCGGACGCTGTGGTTGATATTTATATCAATTTTTCCATAATTATGGACTTTTATTTAAACTTCTGAATTTAACTAGTGTTTTTTTTATTTTACCATTTTGGGTCATTTAATTTCCCTATGGGTCTTAACTAAACTACAATACCGATACTATAATAAATTGTGAATCTCGTATCTACAATTTTTATTAACTATTTCAAGTCTAACACTGTTGAAATCGTCTCTGAAGTTCGCACTTTTTTGGGCCTGAACTTTTTCATTAAGCATTATCTGAAGTTATTTTGATTTTGACGACTTTTCAGCGAATGCTTTTGGATATTGGATTCTTAAACGTAAAACAGAAGAGTCAATTAACAGTCCCATGGCTGTTAGAACTACATGGGACTATTGTGTGACAGTAGAGACTGATTTTACGATGGCTACTTTATTTCGTGAACAAGCTTTAAATAGTAGTCGACTGAACCCGCGGGTCGAGTTTTCCGATTAGTGTGTGTCGATTCACCTATGAAAAAAACGAAGTGGGCAACTGAGCCTGCGGGCTCAGTGCTCTGTAAGCCCAGTTGACGATAATAGTCCGCACTTACCCCAACATGCCTTATAAAAATGTTGCAGATCCGCATATTCCGTCCGCCAAACTACTCTGGCGCTGTAGCCTTCCTGATGCTGTTTGTGCTGGTAGCTGGCTTCCTGTACCTCCGACGGAACAACCTCGAGTTCCTCTACAATAAGCAGATGTGGGCAGTGGCTGCAATATTCTTCTGCTTTGCCATGGTGTCTGGCCAAATGTGGAACCAGATCCGAGGGCCGCCTTTCTTCCATAGGAGCAAAAATGGACCAGTTTACATTAATGGAGGATCACACGGGCAGTTTGTCTTGGAGAGCTATATTGTCGCTATATTAAGTATCCTTTTAAAAAATAAAATCGAATATTCTATGACCTACAGTCGTGGCCAGATAATTAGGAACAAGATTTGTATTCTCATACAACTGCCTGCAAATAGGGCTTTGGTTTAGGTTGAAGTGTTTATGGGGTCATCCATATTTTTCAAGATAGGTATTTTATGGAACTTTGCAATACGTTCCAGTATACCTTATTTACTCATAGATAAGTTCTGATATTAATAAAGAAAAAAAGGTCAATTATTTCTTAAATTATTATCAAATTTGCAAAGCCCTGTTTGCAGGCAGTTGTATGGGGAAAAAAATCTTGTTCCTAATTATCTGGCCACGACTGTATATCTGTGTCCAACAATCTCTGTCTGTAGAAAAGACAAATTCAAAAAATTGAGATGCAAAGAGTTAGCTGGCCATAGTATATTTGCCGCTTTTTTTACTGACAGACATTGTTGGAAAGAGTATACACATGACATTGACAGACATTGTTGGTGGGCCGTTGCTTATAGTCTGTTTTTCTCTTGTTGACTGTTGTCAGAACTGTAGTTTATTAACATGTTCGCCTCCAGTACTGTTTCACTAAGTGCTAATACTATGTCGATCGTAATTATCTGATAGAACTCCTATGCCAGTGACACACATGTGTGACCGAACAGATTGTGCTCTTATGCCAGGCCAGCGACACAGCACTTGTGTCAAAAACGTTCGTATTTCTATGGCACTGGCATAGGAGGATGAACTTTATTTATGCTGGTGTCATAAGAATAAGATTACTCTAATCACGTATGTGTGTCACTGCCATAGGAATCAGATTTTGTTGGTCGCACACGGTGTGTCACCGGCATCGAACGTGTTAAACAAAGTAGCTTTTTCTGTCCCTATATCCCTTTGTATGCTTAAGTCTTTAAAACTACGCAACGGATTTTAATGCGGTTTTTTTTATTAGATAGATGAATCAAGAGATATTTTCTATTGGTGTGGACAAACGAAAATATCAATGAAAATTCTCGGCGATCATAGGGTTACATTCGAGCGTTTTTCATTTTTGTTACTATATTATATTCCCTAACACAACAATCAGATGCTGCAGTAGTAGTGGGCATGATTCTCATGATAGAAGCAGCTGGTAGTGTGAAGAGTTCAGAACCAGCGCGCAGTGCTGCGGAGGGAAAGAGACGGCGATTCCAATCAGTAGTCGGCCTTGTGTTGGTGTGCGTGTTCTTCTCTCTACTGCTATCTGTGTTTAGAGCTAAGACGCAGGGTTATCCATACAGGTGAGTTTGACACCCACAGACGTAGCTTTGTTACATACCTATTTATGAACTCGACTGTACGATTTCCAATGACGCGCATTTAACACTCGTGTTGCCGTAAGCCGGTCGGCTCTGCTCGGATTCTATCGCTTATTCAGTGGGAATCGTACAGTCAAGGGCATTAATATATATACACTTCTCCATACTGATCCCTTACAAATGTGTCTATATATTAATGCACTGGACTGTACAAATCACTCGTATATGAAGGGTCCACGGAAAGAACATGTCTAGTCAATTCAAATTACAGAAGGAAAAACCACCTTACTTTTAACAGAATAAGGCGTGAATTTGCCCTGATTTTTTTAAGCACTGGACATGTTTTTTCCGCGGACCCTTCATATAATGTTTCAGACAATAATCGTCGAACGCTTTCTTGTAAGAACTCTTTTGAAACTTAAAATTTATTTCTTTATGGTCAAGTTGGATAAGTGAAAGTATTTTTACACAATCGTGTTGTAAAAGAGAGCTTTGGAGATGGCTGATGGCTAAGTATGATAATATAATAATAATAGTGAAATAAAGACGCCGAAACGAAGTACAGATCCTGAGGTGACCGCTCATTGATGTCTTTTTTGCTGGCGTGTGATTGGTCTAATTCATTATAGTTGCCTACACAGCGTCGGATAATGAGTTCATTCATTTCATTATAGTTGAGTAGTAAACTCGATGTAAATGTATCTGATTATAATTTTGTGTACGTGATCTTAATTCAAACATTACGAAGGAAAATACGTTTCTCGTTTTCCGGCCCAAACATTAAAATTATGTATTAATAATATGAGTCGTCTCAATTTACGTACTGTTTCAAATATCCAACCTGGCCTTACCTAATAGTAATTTTAAATGCAAATTTACTAAAATCAAATAAATTCTTTTGTTTCAGTTTCCTATTCAAATAAGAAGACTGTGAAATAGTGTTTAAGTTATTTGCAATAATAAGAGTGAAAAATATTTTTATTTAGCACTACGGTGCACTGTTTCAATTATTTAATTATGTATTGAGTAAGTTGGGTCAAGTAATACAATGTATTAAAATATAATGGTTATTTAATTTTAACATTGTATTGGTACTTATTATCGGGCAATGAAAACAAATTGAAAATCCTTAAACCATAATCTAGTACGTAGACGTAATAACTACGCCAAATCGTAAAATTTTCTTATTATTGTTCATTTGCGTATTTTTAAACACTCATCCGTTCAATTTGAAGGAAATAATACATACGAGTTTCTCAATTTTAACGTTTATTATAATTATTATAGTAGATCCTCAATGGTAAGTACCTACTGATATATTTTACAGGGTGCTAAAAATAAGTTTATTCGCACTGCCACTGAGATTTGGGAAGCAGAATAAGCCCCTTAGTGGTTTTTTTAGAAGTAAATTGAAGCTTCAGAACTAACAGTGAACTATAAGTAGTTATAATACCATTAATACCTAGCACCTAGTAGGTACCTACGTATTTTCAATAAAAATTGACCTCTCTGAAACTTACAAAAACCTCCAAGGGGACAAACCTCGCAGGCAACGGAAATGCTCTTATTTAGTCCTCTGGTAGTCAAATTGAAGGATTTTAAATTTTTTACGCATCCTTAAATACGCGATTTGCATACAAATTGTATGGAATAGGTATATATGTGTCAGGCGAAACCTTAGCTGACTGTTGAACAGTTAAATGTTGCTGTTTGTATACCTACACAATGTTCTGTATTTATCTACTTCAAATACATTGCAGATTGTTTTTATACTCATCCACGTCACCATCCTGTTAGCGTTGCTTTATCGATGGCAAATTCTGGACTTTTTCAACAATAAGAATGTTTGGGCGGCCGTGGCGATGTTACATTGTTTCACGATGGTGTCCGGGTATACGTGGAATAAAATGAGAACTCCCGTGTTTTGCCATAAGACGAACGAAGGCCCAGTTCTTATCAGCAATGGACAGAATAAACAATTTTTGGCGGAGAGTTACATTATGGCTGTTTTGAGTATCCTTTATAGCTTATAGTTAAGTATTTTCATATATTACCACATGAGAAGTCCTTTGCAGTAGGTTGACCAGTGGGGCAGTATGATGGTTAAATTTTTCTTTTTTACAATCGGCTGTTGTATTGTAGTGAAAGCACGAGCCACGATAAACAAACACTCAACCATTACAGGCCCAAAGAGATTGTGCGAATGTCGAAAATTCGATGCAACTGGGTATTGATTGAACTCAAATTGAGGCAAAATCAGTTGATTCGAATTTACGATTTTCGGTGGCCGCAATGGCTGCAGTCAGGGCTGCTGTTTGACCGGGTTTACCCGGATTTGTCCTAGAGAGCTGTCCGGAGAAAACCCGGACCTTTTCATATGACTAAACTTTCTAGAACTCTCTGTTTTTTTGTCACAATTCAAAGTTGAACTTTTAGTATTCTTTTTCGATTTCACACGCTTTAAAGGCTCGTGTCCCATTTTTTTCTATAATAGGTATATCTACACCAAATATCAATTTTAACGCAACCCTACAACACTCACGATTAGAATAATAATAAAAAATTTACATTTCATCAGCATTTTCGTAAGATATTTCAGTTTAATTGATGAATTTCGGCATTTTCATGAAAATTAAGAATTTTTTTGGATACGTACATGAGACTTAGGCCCTTTTTATTGGGCAAAGTAAATAGTAGCTATATGACCCCACTTTTTTGCTATTTCGTTTGTCCAACCATGTGCCAAACACCCTGTATAGAAAATTAATTCGCGTATTTATTTTGATAATTCGTTGGACACTACGCCACAGTGCTGCCATCTCACTGCCCCATAGTGACGGAAGATGTATTATTGTACTGCAAAAGTGGGTAACTATACTGCCTATGTGAATTATGAAGCCCAGCCCTCACGCTCGGCTTATTTGAATATGGAATATACTGAACGCTCGAATTCGCTCGGTGCACTGTTTTCTCACAGCTTGGCTTACGGCCTCCTACCCTGTATAGATGACATAGATTTTGGCATATTTTTTTCTGTGAATAGTCGGCCCTCCCGCGGCGAGGCCTAATTACTCGAGCCCCTGGAGTGAATTTTCGGGCTTTCAACCTTCTGCTGGGTCGGTCTTTGGCCTCCCAGCTTAAAGTTCGCCCTTCGGGCTCGCTTAAAATACTTGGGATTATTAGTTTTTACCCCAGCACACCGCCTTCTTCTATTATTTTCAAACCGTGAATATCTCGAGTCAAACCATGGCGATAAGTTTTGCATACACTGACGCTTACTGCCACGCTTTCAGGCCGCGGGGGCCACGGTCGTTTAGACCCGCCGCCCGTGTCCAGTGCCGCGGTCGAAATGACTACAGCCTCAGGAAATTTAGTTGTCCGGTTAACTTAGGGCAATCCATCCTACGATGATGTAGGTACGATGCTCTAAAGCTTCATCTTAATTCTTATCGTCAACTCTATACTTACCTACATGTTACGGAAGCATGTTTTTTTCGAATTATTGGCGTTTTGAAATACGATTATCATTTTTGCTTGCTGAGGGAAACCACATTATTTTACTACCTTTGCAGATATTAAAAATTTAAACGATAGGTAACTAAACCATTTCCTTGCTACACCGAAGTTTGTCTATTAATCTAAAAGCTTATCACAATTGAAACGACTAATTCTAAGAAACCTATTTACCGGACTGCTAAATGCATTAGAAATGAAAATTAACACAAATCACCGAACAGCACGCGTGCGGAGTCGCGGGTACAGCTAGTATTAAAATAAACTAAAAGTAACACAGGAAGGAAGAATACATGTATGATTGAGCAAAATGAGCATTACTCATGGCTAATGGCTCAATGAGTTTTTGGGTACAGGCGACGTCAAATATCGAGGGTTGCGTAGTGAAATGAAACTTCTATTGGGTACGAGATATTTTTTGATTGCAATTAGGGCTTGCAATCCGGAATTCCGGAATTTCGAAATATCGGAATTTCGGACTGATTTTGCTGTTTTTACAGTTCCGGAATTGACACAGCTAATATCGGAATTCCGGAATTAAATAAAAGTGTTTTTATTATATGGATAAACATAAAATATCAACACGATTATGATAATCAGGTACAGAATACAGGATACAAGGCCACCACAATATATATCGATAAGTAGTTCTAACCACAAATTGTGTTATGTTTTATTTTCTGTAAAATAAACTGTGTTTACTAAATACTAGGTACTACTAATCCACGAAAACTGGCCAAAGTAAACAACGATCCTGTACCAGATTTTAATTATCAATTGGGTTGCAATTATTTACCGTTATTTTTCTTTTAGCCCTTCGATAATTATATGCATTACTATTTACATATGTCGAAGAATCTTAAACTTTGACTTAAGTCTCTACTTGGTCTAATATCAAGTAGCATTCCAAAAAAGTAAAATTTTTGTATCTGTAATTAAAGTTTACAGGTACATAACTGATTGTTGCCAAGATTGTAACATATGTAAAATGACTAATGTTTCTAATTTGAATTACCATACCTATCAGTACTAAGCATTTTGTATAAGAACTTAACCTTAATTTATTAATGGACAATACAATGTGCCCAGGGCCTGATTTAGGGTTCTGACCGCCCTAGGCTGACTATGAATACCCGCCCCCCTGCGCCTGTCCTGTCCTAACTTTTCATTCAATTTCCGGTGTAACTAATTACTACACTTGAGTAGCTGTAGGTAAATGGAAGTCGCAATAATTATAACACTTATATTTTTTACAATCTTATATATTTTGTTAATTTTGGCCTTAAAGTGTAGGTACAAGAAATTAAATTTATAAAAAAAAGATATTAAATACTTGTGACAATTGGTTTATTAAGTAGGTACCTATTTTAAGAATTTAAAACATTATACTAATTTATTTTTCCTAGCCTTCTCGTTCGCGAATCTTTGCACAATAATATCAAAATTAACATTTTGTGTAAAATCGTTTTCTATAAATAATATAGCAAGTAAGTAATTTTTGACTCTTTTCAATGCAGAAAAGGATCTTTCGCCACTACAATTGGTGACACTCATTGTTAAAAAAATTCTTAATATTATTTCTACATTCGGAAACATAGCTATTTCCGAATAGTTTATTTTTTTTAATAATTGTAGCACACTCTTTGGAGTTAATTTTGATGGATCAACAAAATCTTAATCCCTTAATAACTGTGCCAAATGGACACACTCGTCAGGAAACGCGTCTTCCATATCCAAATCATACAGTTCCTGCAAGTCTTTCGCCTTGGTTCTTATCACGTTGTTATCGCCTATTTTAGGTAATTGCCATATAAAACCAAGTTTTGAATTTACTTCGGTATAGATCATTTCTCGGTTTTTCAGTTGGACTTTCAGGCAATCAATGGCAACGTAATATTTTTTTACGATGAAAGATCGTCTTCCTTCAAATTCGGCGTGTCCCTCTTTTACTTCGTCAAAATGTAATTTTGGTTTCTTTTTTCTTCTTGAATCTTTTTTGTATTCAGTGACTCCGCATCTTTCAATTGCTTCCGATTCTAATTTTTCAAACTCTTTTTCGTCTCGTAAAGTTTCAAGATATGAATGTAATGACTCATATAGAGTAACAATGTTTGCTAAATCAACGTAACTTGCTTGCAACTGTGTACTAACGTTTTGAAATTTAACCAGCACAGAATTCCAAAAACACAACATTAGCTTAGCGTGAAAGCGCACGCAAGAATTACCAATATTTTTATTTTCCCAAATATTATTAATGTAAACGCGTTTGCACCATCGGGTTACTTGGCTAACCAAGCGCTAATTGTAATTCTTAATACATGAAATAATTCAAATACCTAAACATTTTACTTTGGGTTAGTGGCTAAGTTGGTTGGTGTAGTGCAAGAGCCCTAAGTAATTCATAACTCGGAGCCGCTGCGCGGCGCCCCCTCGGCCCTTGCGCCCTAGGCTTCAGCCTTTTTAGCCTGTGGGTAAATAAATCAGGCCCTGAATGTGCCCATGAGGAAAAAGAAAAATAATTAACAGCGGATTTATGACTAGATTTGAAGTTTAAAATGTAGTATAAAGTTTACCGGATGACGTCTATTTTAAGAGAAAATGTCTTTTATTTAAACCGTTTTAGCCCGTTACGCATTTTAGGTAACGATTTTATAGCTGTGTTGCCTTCAACAACTCTCTTCTTCTTCTAACACTCTCGTTAGTAATTCCGTGCTTACCTCCCTTTATGCACAATGTACAATCATCATCATCATTACTTAAGAGCTACGCTCTTGTCGGTGGAGTGATCGCCATTCCTCTCTATTCTATGCAAGCCTTTTGACATCTGAGTACGACTCGACAGCTACTTTTTCCTTTAATTGGCTGAGGTATGTAATTCTTGGCCTTCTTCTACTTCTCTTGCCCTCGATCTTCCCCTCTAGGATATTGAGAAAGAAGCTGTCGTGTCGTATCAGGTGGCCCATCATCGTGCCTCTCCTATTTTTTACTGTTTCCAGTAGGCATCGCTTTTCTCCTACCATTTTGAGTACTTCCTCATTCGTCTTTCTTTCCGTCCAGCTAATCCTTTCCATCCTCCGCCAACACCACATTTCAAATGCTTCCAGCCTTTCTCTGTCTCGTTGTGTCAGTGTCCACGTCTCACACGCATATAACGCAATGCTCCAAATATACTTTGATTAAACGTTTTTTCACTTTCTTAGAGATATGTGCCCTCAGCAGGTGCTTTTTGTTATTAAAAGCTTTTTTGGCCATAGCAATTCTCTGCGTGATATCCGCTGTGCATCTGGAGTCATTGGTAAAATAACACTACCCAAATATTTAAATTGGGTGACTTGCTCTATTGCTGTATTACTTACTTACTCACTGGCGCACCGACCCAAAGCCAGTCCTGGCCTCCGACACGAGTTGTCGCCACCGGTCCCGATCTTGCGCTGCTTCCCTCCAATCTGTTTCCGTCAGCTCGCGCAAGTCCAACTCGACGACGTCGCTCCACCGGTACCTGGGACGCCCGACAGGTCTTCGCCCTAGTGGACGACCCAAGTATGCGCGTTTAGCACCCCGATCTTCCTCCATCCTTATGACGTGACCCAGCCAGCGGAGACGATGGGCTTTGGTTTGGCCAATTATATCGGGCTCGGGTATAAGATCTCTGATCTCGGCGTTTTTCCGGATTCTGAAGCTATTGCTGTATTATCTAGTATAATTGGGTTATGTTTGGATGGGCGTTTTGAAATAGTGAGTGCTTTGGTTTTCTTACAATTTATTTTGAGCCCGAATCGTTTGAACATTCTGTCCATTTTTGCCACTAATAACTGAAGTTCATGATTGGTTTCCGCAAAAGCTGCAATGTCATCCGCAAATCTTATAAATTGAATTTTCTGTCCGTTAAACTTGACTCCCCCTAAATCTGATTCTACAATGTACAATAATTACCTAAAACTTTAAAATGCATTTTTACGATAGTTTCATTAATATTTTTTACGTAGTGTTGCATTCGAAACACACAAAAAATTTGCTTCTTTTAGCCTCAGGAATATGATGTTAAATTGTTTCCCTTTCCTCATGGGTATCTTGTATACAAATCTCATAGCAATTTTACGTTTTATTTAAATATGACCTAGATTTACAAAATTTTCGTTAATTCCGGAACTAGTATCGGAATTCCGGAATTGAAGTGTAATATCGGAAATCAGTTCCGGAACTGGAAATGGTCCGATATTGCAAGCCCTAATTGCAATAACAACCTCACGTAAGTCAAAAAACGGTTTGCTTAACTTGTCGGGTTTCACAACGCAACCCTCGACATATCTTCAGTTTATGAGCCAAAAATGTATTTGCAAGACTGTTGCATTGATATTAAGGTCGTATAGATATATTTTTGACACCTAAACCGTAATAAGTACCAATTCTGTTCGTCATTTAATTTAAATTAATTATTTAATTATGTATTGAGTAAGTTGCGTGAAGTACCTAATATAATGTATTAAACATATATTGGTTATTTAATTTTATCATGGTAGCGGTAGCATTGGTACTCACTACCTATCGGGCAATGAAAACAATTGAAAAATCTTAAACCATAATCTAGTATCTACGTAGACGTAATAAGTAGGTAATAATTATGCCAAATCGTAAAATGTTCCTATAATTGTTAATTTGCGTTTCTTTATACCAACACTCAACCGTTCAATCTGAAGAAAATAATACAAACTAGTTTCACAATTTTAACGATTATTATAGTAGACTATCTTAATGGTAAATTTCTACTGATATATTTACAGGGTGGCTAAAAAATAAGTTCATTTCCATTGCCAGTGAGATTTGGGAAGCAGAATAAGCCCGTTATTTTTTTTAGAAGTAAATTGAAGTTTCAGAACTAGTAGTTATAGTACCTAGCACCTAGTAGGTACTTATTTGCAATAAAAAATCGATCCTTCTGAAACTTATATAAACCTCTTAGGGGAACCTCGCAGGCGACGGCGTAAAGGCTCTTATTTTTTGGCCACTTATAGTTTTCCTCTGGGTCAAAGTGAAGGACATTTAATTTTTTGCGCATCCTTAAATACGCGATTTGCATACAATTGTATGGAGTAGATACATGTGTCAGGCGAATACCTTGCTTGACTGATGAACAGTTAAATATTGTTGTTTGCTACACAGTGTTCTATATTTATTTACATCAAATATATTGCAGATTATTTTTATACTCATCCACGTCACCATCCTGTTAGCGTTGCTTTATCGATGGCAAATTCTGGACTTTTTCAACAATAAGAATGTTTGGGCGGCCGTGGCGATGGTACATTGTTTCACGATGGTGTCCGGGTATACGTGGAATAAAATGAGAACTCCCGTGTTTTGCCATAATACGAACGAAGGCCCAGTTCTTATCAGCAATGGACAGAAAAAACAATTTTTGGTGGAGAGTTACATTATGGCTGTTTTGAGTATCCTTTATAGCTTATTTATTTATGAGAAGTGCTTTGCAGTACGTAGACCAGTGGGGCAGTATGATGGTTAATTTTTTCTTTTTTACAATCGGCTGTTGCATTGTAATGAAAGCACGAGCCACGGTAAACAAAAACCAGTCAGGCTCACAGAGAGTGCGGGGTTATTCCCACCTGTTACCACCAACTTTACACCAGTGGTAACAACTGGGAATTTTTTTCCCACTAGTTGCCACTAAAATATTTGGTTAGTTACTAAAATAATTAGTTTTGGTGGTAACAGTTGGGAATTTTAATTCCCAGTTGTTCCCAGTGGTAACAGGTGGGAAAAAAATCCCAGTTGTTACCACTGGTGTCAAGTTGGTGGTAACAGGTGGGAATAACCCAGTGCGCGAATGTCGAAAATTCGATGCAACTGGGTATTGATTGAACTCAAATGGAGGCAAAATCAGTTGATTCGAATTTACGATTTTCGGTGGCCGCAATGGCCGCAGTCAGGGCTGCTGTTTGACCGGGTTTACCCGGATTTGTCCTAGAGAGCTGTCCGGAGAAAACCTGGACCTTTTCATATGACTAAACACCTCATCGAATTTAGTCTTTACCGGCATTATTGTGAAGGTACAAGATGTTTTCTAGAAAGTAGAATTTCTAGAACTCCTTCTGTTTTTTTATCACAATTCAAAGTTGAACTTTAAAGGCTTGTATCCAATTTTTTTCTATATCTACACCAAATATCAATTTTAACGCAACTCTACAACACTCACGATTAGAATAATAATAAAAAAATTACACTTCATCACCATTTTCGTAAGATATTTCAGTTTAATTGAATTTCGGCATTTTCATGAAAATTAAGAAAGTATTTTTTTTTTCGGAAACATGACACTTAGGTTAGGCCCTTTTTATGGGGCAAAGTAAATAGCAGGTATATGACCCCACTTTTTTGCTATTTCGTTTGTCCAACCATGTGCCAAACACCCTGTATAGAAAATTAATTCGCGTAGGTATTTATTTTGATAATTCGTTGGACACTACGCCACAGTGCTGCCATCTCACTGCCCCATAGTGACGGAAAATGTATCAAAAACCCTCATTATGTACTGCAAAAGTGGGTAACTATACTGCCTATGCGAATTATGAAGCCCTCACGCTCGGTTTATTTGAATATTGAATATACTGAACGGTCGAATGGCTCGGTGCACTGTTTTCTCACAGCTCGGCTTACGGCATCCTACCCTGTATAGATGACATAGATTTTGGCATATTTTTTCTGTGAATAGGTCGGCCCTTCTGCGGCGAGGCCGAATTACTCGAGCTCTTCTGCTGGGTCGGTCTTCGGCCTCCCAGCTTAAAGTTCGCCCTTCGGGCTCGCTTAAAATACTCGGAATTTTTAATTTTTGTTCCAGAACACCGCCTTCTTTTATTATTTTCGAACCTTTTCTGAATATTACTCTTGGATCTCTCGAGTCAAACCATGGCGATAAGTTTTGCATACACTGACGCTTACTGCCGCGCTTTCAGGCCGCGGGGGCCACGGTCGTTTCGACCCGCCGCCCCCGCCGGTGGCCCCTCCCTGGTGACCAAGAGTGGTACTTTGACGGACCCCCTCCCCCTCTAAACAGGTCACGTAGTATGGGTATGTTCCCTTAGGGCAATCCATCCTACGATGATGTACGATGCTCTAAAGCTTCATCTTAATTCTTATCGTCAACTCTATACTTACCTATCTACCTATGTTACGGAAACATGTTTTTTTCGATTGATTGGCGTTTTGAAATACGATTATCATTTTTGCTTGTTGAAGGAAACCACATTATTTATTACCTTTGCAGATATAAAAAATTTTGTGTAGTATTTGGAATTTAACCTCACACGATAGGTAACTAAACCATTTCCTTGCTACACCGAAGTTTGTCTATTACCTAATCTAAAAGCTTATCACAATTGAAACTACCAATTCTAAGAAACCTATTTACCGGACTGCTAAATGCATTAGAAATGTATAGGTAACACAAATCACCGAACAGCACGCGTGCGAAGTCGCGGGTACAGCTAGTATTAAAATAAACTAAAAGTAACACAGGAAGGAAGAATACATGTATGATTGAGCATTACTCATGGCTAATGGCTCAATGACTTTTTGGGTACAGGCGACGTCAAATATCGAGGGTTGCGTATTGAAATGAAACTTCTATCGGGTACGAGATATTTTTTTAATGCAATAACAACCTCACGTAAGTGTCAAGTACTTCGTACTTATTTAAAAAAAACCGGCCAAGAGCATGTCGGGCCATGCTCAATGTAGGGTTCCGTAGTTTTTCAAAAACGGCAGGGCCGATTATATTGGAAATACATAGTTTTATTTTAAAGTCTTATAAGCCCACTATCCACTATTCATGATTTTTTTCACGGAGGACACAATTTTTTTTTCTTCTGGAGCGATTATCTCCGAAAATATTGACTTTAGAAAAAAACTTTCTTTTAAGACTCTTATTCTATTTAAGAGACCTATCAATGATACCCCACACTATAGGATTACTATTATTAATATGTACCTATACCTGTACCAAATTGCAGATTTCTAGTACTAACGACAGGCGGACATGGCGAAACTATAAGCGTTCCGCTTTTGCCATTTTGGCTACGTAACCCTAAAAACAGTTTGCTCGACTTGTCGGGTTTCACCACGCAACCCTCGATATAATCTTCAGTTTATGAGCCAAAAATTTGACACCTAAACCGTAACGATATCTTTCACGTCGACTGTACATCCAAAAGACTGTAATATCACTATCAGTTAAGTACCAATTCTGTTCGTCATTTAATTTAAATTAATTATTTAATAGTGGATCTACTTTTTCTTATACCGCGCTTCAGGGAGTTAGGGTTGGAAGTTAACTCTAGTAAGTGTGAGTTTTTCCCTTGCAGCGCTGGTTCTCTTTCTTCCTTCTCCTCATTTGGTGATTTGCTTCCGGGTTTGAAAGTGTTGTCGGTATTGAAATTTAATCTATTGGGTTCACCGATCTTCCCCGAAGCGATCCCTAATGCTTTCGAGGAGAGGAGGTCGATGTTGTTAGCTGCCGGGGAAAACTTGCGAAAGCTTTCAGCCCACGTGGCGTTGACTCTGCTCAGAGTTTGCTTCGCTGTCCCAAAGCTTACGTATTTTTTAAGAACTGTCCCGTCTTGGCTATATCCTGAACACGTTAATGCTTTCGACGGTGCTTTGAAAGAGAACGTGGAATGCCTGCTGAATGTTTCCCTCAACGCAAGCCAGTGGGATTTGGCTTCTTTGCCAGTTCGCGATGGTGGATTGGGTATACGGCGCGCACGGGATGCGAGCCTGCCGGCTTTCTTGGCTTCGGCGTGTGGGGTTACGGGCCTTGTCACTCAAATTCTTTCATTTAATGGTGATAAGGTGACCATTCCCTACTCTTTCGAGGCTCGGGAGGCTTGGACGGCTCTCAACCCGGGGGTGCCTGAACCTGAAAAGCTGGATTCTCAACGTTTGTGGGATAGCGTTAGGGTGAAGCGAATTTTCGGCGGATTTTTGGAAGCAGCTGTTGGGGTGGATCTGGCAAGGCTCAGAGCAGTGTCGGGACCGGAGGCAGGTGCTTGGCTTCAGGCCCTACCGTCTCCTCATGTGGAACCCTCCTTGACGACAACTCTTTGCGAATAGCAGTGGCTCTCCGCCTCGGCTGCGATGTATGTGAACCTCACGCATGCATCTGCGGCACCATGGTGGAGAGTAACGGACACCATGCGTTGAGTTGCTGTCGGAGTTTAGGGAGGTTTCCACGCCACCACGCGCTAAACGATATAGTTCGGAGGGCACTGGTTTCGGCGAATGTACCGTGTGTACTGGAGCCACCCGGTCTCTGCCGTACGGATGGGAAAAGACCAGATGGTCTCACCCTGGTGCCCTGGCACAGAGGTAGGTGCCTATTGTGGGATGCAACTTGCGTAAGCACGTTTGCTCCCTCACATTTGGGGCGCACTATGCGAGTGGCAGGGGCAGCGGCTGAGTTGGCAGCGGTGCGTAAGACGGAAAAATACTCGGTGCTTACCAACTATTTGTTTGTCCCATTAGCGGTAGAAACTACAGGTTGTTGGTGTTCTATCCTTCTTTGGAGAGGTGGGACGCCGCTTGCGGGAGAGGGGTTTGGACCCCCGCTCTGGGTCGTTCCTGGTGCAGAGGCTGGCTATCGCCGTTCAACGTGGCAATGCAGCCAGTGTGATGGGCACCTTTGCACCAGGGGCTACACGGGGTGGGCTTTTTGATTAAAAAGTGTACATGTGTGTTGTTAGTTTGTAAGTTAAATTATTAGGTATTACTGCTTTTGTCATATGAAAATTGTAAAATTGATTTAATAAACGCTGTATATTATTTAATTATGTATTGAGTAAGTTGATATAATGTAATATCCTAAATGTATTAAAAATATATTGGTTATTTAATTTTATCAATTTTATCAAGGTAGCGGTAGTATTGGTACTCACTACCTATCGGGCAATGAAAACAAATTGAAAAATCTTAAACCATAATCTAGTGTCTACGTAGTAGTAGACGTAATAAGTAGGTAATAATTATGCCAAATCGTAAAATGTTCCTATAATTGTTCATTTGCGTTTCTTTATACCTACACTCAACCGTTCAATCTGAAGAAAATAATACAAACTAGTTTCACAATTTTTAACGATTAATGGTAAATATCTACTGATATATATTTACAGGGTGGCTAAAAAATAAGTTCATTTCCATTGCCAGTGAGATTTGGGAAGCAGAATAAGCCCGTTATTTTTTTAGAAGTAAATTGAAGTTTCAGAACTAGTATACTAGTAATTGGAGTTCGAGGCCAACGAAACTACGACAGATGCGTTATTGTCAAATGCGTCAAAGTCTCTTATGTCATTGTCAAATAAAGTTTTCAGGTTTCCACAACCTTTTTGTTATTTAATTTATTTATTTAAAATAATTCGTAATAAAAACATTATATAACTGTGTAATGTTTGTACGCCTTTTTGTTTAATATGGCTGTCACAACTAGGATTTTCTTAAAAACGCGTAAATACCTAAAAACTTTTCTTTTCTCTTAACTAACATTGATATGACAAAATTTTCTTGTAAAGAACTTAAAATGATAAGAGCCAACGTTTCAAAGCCTATTTTAAAAAGAAGTTGAATTACCAGTGAACACATACGACAGCGTGCCATATTTGTTAAGACAGTAGGTATGGTTAAATTACTAAGCAGTTTTAACCCGTAATAAGGCAGGGGTGCGTTATTACGGGTTAAAATTATGGGAAACAAATTTGGAAACGTAAAATGAAAGCATTTTTTGTATTTTATTTTTTATTTGTCTTCTTCATCACCTATCCTCCTGAATCCTGGGTAAAAATCGAGTACACTCCCATAAAAGACAAGAGTCCTTTATAACACCATCAGTGTTGAGTCCTGAACTTACTGTCGCTTATTTTAAGGTTTAAAATGAGTTTGTCACATTTTTGTTGGAACAAAGTTGGTTATATACTCTAAGAGGTATATTTTAAGCATTTCTTTTACAAATTATTTGGGCGTCATAAAGGCCTCTCGGCTTTTATGGGAGTGGACTCGATTTTTACCCAGGACTCAGGAGGATAAGGGATGAAGAAGACAAATAAAAAATAAAATACAAAAAATGCTAAAATTTTACATTTCCAAATTTCTTTCCCATGATTTTAACCCGTAATAAGACACCCCTGCCTTATTACGGGTTAAAACTGCTTAGTAATAGTATAGTATAGTACTTATACTGCTTAGTAATTTAACCATACCTACCTTTTAATTTATGAGTAGTTAAATTGCTGTACCAAATGTTATTAACACCTGAAGTGATACCAGCTCAATACCAACTTTGTTACTAATAATTGCGGATAATTAAGTTTTTATTAAAATAACTTAAATTTACGTGAAAATAAGTAAATAATATTATTTCTATAAATTAAAGAATTAAAATTACCAATAAATAACATATCTCAACGTCTGTTTTTAGAAAATAAGGATTTACTATTGTAAGAACATTTCATTGGTGTGGCAATATTTTCGTAGATTCTTTGGCCTCGAACTCCAGTTACTAGAGTAGTTATAGTACCTAGCACCTAGTAGGTACTTATTTGCAATAAAAAATCGATCCTTCTGAAACTCATAAAAACCTCTTAGGGGAACCTCGCAGGCGACGGCGTAAATGCTCTTATGTTTTGGCCACTTATAGTTTTCCTCTGGGTCAAAGTGAAGGACATTTAATTTTTTACGCATCCTTAAATACCTACGCGATTTGCATACAATTGTATGGAGTAGGTACATGTGTCAGGCGAATACCTTGGATGACTGTGGAATAGTTAAATATTGCTGTTTGTATATATACACGATATTCTGTAATGTTATTCAAATACATTGCAGATTATTTTTATACTCATCCATGTCGCCATCTTGTTAGCATTGCTTTTTCGATGGCAAATTCTGGAATTTTGCAACGACAAGAATGTTTGGGCGGTCGTGGCGATGATACACTGTTTCTCGATTGTGGTGGGGGTATACGTGGAATAAAATGAGAACTCCCGCGTTTTGCCATTACACGAACGAGGGCCCAGTTCTTATCAGCAATGTACATGGAAACCAATTTTTGGCGGAGACTTACATTGTGGCTGTTTTGAGTATCCTTTATACCTCATAGTTAAGTATTTTCATACATTACCACATAAGATTAGTGCTTTGCAGTGGGCAGGTATTCTACTGAGTTTGTTTTAGGTAGCACTAGCAGACCATTCGGCAGTATGATGGTTCAATTTTTTATAAATATGTATCTAACGAATCCTCTTCTAAATATGATACGACGTTCTTATTCCACACAGTTAAAGTGCAATAGGACATATTTTTAAGTATTTTTATATACCTACATATTATTTTGCCTTTGACTGGTATAGTCAGGGGCATTAAATATATATACGATTTTAACACTTATGCTCCAGACATAAGTAAAAAAGTGTACAGATATTTTTGCCCTTGACTGTACATACGCAGTGCCGTATCGCCTAAAATATGAACGTCTGCAACTGGGTACATGCCTACGCTGTCCGGAATTATATACTCCTACAAATGATTATTAGACAAGGCTCCACAATTAGATTGATTACTAATAGTAATATGTAATTACTTACTATAGTTACTATTGTACAAATTATGATTTCTTGACTGGTACGTAATAGACGGAGCGGCAGTGTTGGGCATGATTCTGATCATAGAGGGCGCAGGCGGCGTAAGGGCACACGAAAACAGAAGAAAGAGACGAAGACTCCAAGTGCTGGCGGGAACCGGACTCGTGCTTGCGTCATTTGCTGGCATTCTGGCTGCGTTCAAAATCAAGAGGCCGTGGTACCCATACACTCCATTCAGGTAAGTAGGCACATTATTACTAACGGAATGCCGATCGCAGTAATGTGTCCACTTTGATGACGCTGCTTTGCCGTGCTAAGTAAAAAGGACGCATCTCTTATAGTAGTTCTATGGGAGATGCGTCCTTTTTAGTTAGCAGGGCAGTGCTGCCCATCGTCAATTTTTAACCGACTTCAAAAAGGAGGAGGTTTACAATTCGTCGAAATCTTTTTTTTTTTTAATGTATGTTCCCCGATTACTCGTAGACGCGTGGACCGATATGAAAAATTCTTTTTTTGTTTGAAAGGGTATACCTTCTAGTTGGTCCCATTGTCACCAAATCCAGATCTGATGATGGGATCCTGGAGAAATCGAGGGAACTCTTCAAATGTTGTAGGCACATATGACATTTTTCATTTATTTTCGAAGACTAATCAAGTATTTGCATCTAGTCATGAACATCTTAAGTTGGTGATCTGATGATGGAAGGTACAACTCCTTAGCAATTAGGAGTTGGGGGATAATTCTTTAAATATAACATATTATATAACATATAACATATTATATGTTTATACTGAGTTATAGTGTATAAGTAGCTATATAAACGAATTAATGCCATATATTGTTTCGATGCTGTTAGGAGTCGCTTATCTATCGTATTAGGTAAACCTGTAATGGTAGATTTAAGTTGTTATTATTAAATAAATAAAAAAAAAAAAATAATAAATATTTCGTGTATTTTGGAAGCTATTCGAGTATTTGTCTTTAGGTGGTCATAGTCTCATGTTGGTGAGCTGATGATGAAAGAAATAACTCCTTAACGATTAGGGGTTGGAGGATCATTCTTTGTATATAACAAATGTCATACATTTTCGAGATCTATTCAAGTGTTTGCTTAGTAGTTATGACATGTTGGTTAGCGGTTAGTGATTCTTTAAAATAATATTGGCATGCTAAGTCTGTTACCTTTGAAATTGTTGTTGTATTCATATAAGTTCGCCAGTTCAGGTTTTATGGCCTACTACAGTGCAGTACATTCTAATTATAAGTATTTAGAGCATACTGAATAACGATTTTATATTTACACTACTAAAAAGCAAAAAATAAAATATTTTAAAAATAAAAATAAAACCGCCTTCAAAAATTCGCCCGAACTAAAATGTAAAAAATAATTTTGAATCCTACTACTTAGGATTTCCTACCCAAACCTTTAAACCTTTTACCCTATTCATTGAAATAAAATATTATGGCTAGGTACCCTACAAATTTCTTAGAAGTCGGTGCCAAGCCAAATAAATTCACTTCGCGAGTACTTATATGTATTTGATAGAGCTTTGTAGCTTACTGTCACTCCGGTTATGCTGTCATCAAAATGACTAGAGGCAGACCATTCTGTTGATAAAAACGTAATCGGAGTGACAGTAAGCTACAAAGCTCTATCTAATATATACCTATGAACGTAGTTGGCTTGGCACCGACTTCTAAGAAATTTGTAGGGTACCTAGCCATAATATTTTATTTCAATGAATAGGGTAAAAGGTTTAAAGGTTTGGGTAGGAAATCCTAAGTAGTAGGATTCAAAATTATTTTTTACATTTTAGTTCGGGCGAATTTTTTAAGGGGGTTTTATTTTTATTTTTAAAATATTTTATGTATCAAAGGATGGTCAGTGACACTTTAATCCCTTAGTCGGCTTACGACACTCGAGGGAAGAGTTGGAGTGGTGACGAATGTATTCTTACTGCCGTCACCACACCACCTTACTGCCGTCGTCACGTGTCGTTACTACAGAGTGCGAAAGAGAGGGTGTTGCTGGCTAAGTAGGCATAGAGAGGGATTTTATCACTTAATGTCAAGGCAATAACGTCGTATATTTTTAGTACCTAGGCAAATCGTAGTGATATGATAAATTGATAATATATTTCATGTCGACTGTAGGTACCTAAATAACACAATAGCTATGCAGTCTCGTTCACATAACGTCGCCTCTCGCGGTTGCTTATAATTTCAGTCACAGACAAATGAGCACAAAGCACAATAATCAATTACCTAACCATAGTGGGTATTAAGACTTGCAACATTTTAAAGATAATGTACCTACCATCAGATAAAAATATGATCTACCACTTTTTGACTCTATTCCGTAGTAATAGGTAAAGTAGAAAACTGATACAGATCACATTTTTGACTGACCAACTAACCGTCACTACATCATATCAGCCGAAAGACTTCCACTGCTGAACATAGGCCCCCCCCCCAAAGATTGCCTCAATGACCGGTCCTGTGCCACCAGCATCCAGCGGATTCCTGCGACCTTCACCAGGTCATAAGTCCACCTTGTGGGGGGCCTACCCACGCTTCGCCTTCCGGTACGTGGCCGCCACTGGAGAACCTTCCCGCCCCAACGGCCTTCGGTTCTACGCGCAATGTGCCCCGCCCACTGCCACTTCAGTTTAGCGATTCGGAGCAATTCGAGCAATATACCTAACTACCTCTGCCAAAATATCTTACCTAGATTAATTAATTTGCTTGTTTTCTCTTTTCAGTTTCTAAAATGGCGTAACGCAACGGGTTACTCAGGTTGGATAAGTTGAAGTACTTAATATTTAATACTTGGTAAAATAATACCATAATAAAAAAAATAAAGTAAATCCGAATTCGTTTTTGAATAAATAAGGTGTTTGCGTACATTTTTTACCTTTTAGTTACAGTAACAAGCGCGTGTGTTGCTCTCCAACCGGACCACAACTCCTGGGCTCGATTTCTAGTGGCAATGTGTAGGTACCCATCATGTACCTACACTTTAATCAGGGGCGTAGCTACTGCCGTATTTGCCGTATCAATTATACGGGGCCACCGGGCCACGGGGGCCCCCAAAGTGTGCAAGGAAAAAGAATAAAAACTTTCTAATTTATATTACCTCCATATAAGGGCCTTCAAAAAATTTTTCTCAAACTTGCTACGGAATGTTGATGTTACTTACTTTAAATGAAACCAGGAAATACTATGTATCCGGTGTCATATGCTAAGATGATATGTAAAGAGATTTCATGTATTTATTTCACACCTAGGACTGCAAACAAACTGGTCTTTTGTTTTGAATGAAACGTCAAATTGTGACACTAGGTCTTGACATTCAGCCACAGAAAAAAAAAAATAACCTAAGAACTAATGTCTATACCACCGGGTAAAAGGATACCTCAAACAGATTAAAAAAAAAGTTAGGCGCGAATGTTTTTTTTTTAATTTTTTACGATACTGTACTATTGGTTTATTTACAAATTGAATAGTATGGTTCGCCGAAATCAGTTCGTTTTATTTCATGGCAAGTTTGAGAAAAGCACTATACAAATCTCGGCGAGAAACAGGGTTACAGGCCGCGTATCCCTATCTGGCCTCAGTTCCTTCGGCCAGATATATCTACTTGGCCTGTAACCCTTCGTTTCCCGTCCTCTATAGTAATGTACTATTTATACGGGGCCCCGACAAGGCACGCTACGCCACTGACTTTATTGTGGGCCGGCTGCAGAGTAATACCAGCTGGCCCACATTAATGTCTCGTATCTCGCAAACTACGTAGGTACATGTAATTTCCAATTAGGTACATAACATAAGGTACATGATGGGTTAGGTACAGGTAAATTCACTAAAGCTGGCACGAATGGATCGAATGAAATGAATGACACCTATCATTGTGTGTATGCGGTCGTCGTATACCAACCTGTATCTACTGTAATTTTGACATCCACACATAGATATTTTCTGTCACTGACTCGATCCAATCGTGCCAGCTTTCGTGAATTTACCTGTACACATCGCCACTAAAAAATCTAGCTTAATCGGGCGTGGTGGTCCAGCTGGAGGCAAACACGCGATAAGGGATGTTTAAATCGATTTCCTTGACTGTACAAACATTATTCGTTTAGTGTACCTAAGTATGTGTATGATATTGATAATAAATAGCTGAATTCCTATTTTAGCTTCGAGGTACCTACATGAATTATGTCGCCAGCACAGATAAGGCACATCTTATTTAGCAAAGTAAATATGTACCAACTTAACCTTTTGACCCCCAAAGCAGATCGTCACTGAATACGCGTAGGTATTCAGTGACGATGTCAGCAATGCATTATCGCGAAAAAAACGATATTGTAAACAGATTTCTCAACACATCTTTTTGCGTCAAAAAGGTAAAATGTGGCATCATATCGACAAATAAATAACGATTACAAATGTGGATATGATTTTTTATTGCTTTCTTTTATTTATAATAGGTACCTATAATTATTATATTAGAGCGGTTTTCCTTCAGTCTTTTTTCTTGTAGCTATTATTAATATCCGTAATAGATCACCAATATCACCATAATTAATAATTATTAAAATAATTTTTCTAAACAGCCAATAACACGGTGAGAATGTGATTGATGCATGAAAACGTATTTACCTTATATTATTATAATAATTTAGCCAAAACAATAATAAAATGTGTTTTAGTTTACAGTTAACTAGACAACATGTAGTATATTATTTTAATACAATTCCAAAAGCGGAAGCAATGGAATGTCAACATTAACAATATATTAAAATTGTAAATATTTGAGTTAGTATCATCTTATAAAAACTATATAAATAGCTGATTTTGGTTGTAACACATCACTCTCATCAGTAAGTTTAGCCTCATGTTATTCATTTATATAATTCTATGAAAGTCTTTTCAGTCTTAAAATAAATGAGGACAGATAGCTTTCCTATTTTGTGGGTACGTTTTAAATGTTGCCTTGTACCACTCGTTGGCTTGAATTGCAGTTTGAATCTGAAAGTATATTGAATCAAAGTTATTATGGCATTTATAGTAATATAAACTACAAGGAACGGTGAATACATGTATGATTGAAAATCATCATGGCTCAATGAGTTTCTGGGTACAGACGACGTCAAATATCGAGGGTTGGTGAAACCCGATAAGACGAGATATTTTTTAAATCGGATAACAACCTCACGTAAGTGTCAAATAGTTCGTATTTCAAAAATCGGGTTTCACCACGCAATCCTCTATAATTATATATTTACGGTATATGAGACAAACATATATTTGCACGACTCTATTGCATTGACATTAAGGTCGTATAAATGTATGTTTGACATCGCGCCTGTACATCCCCAAGACTGTAATGTCGGTTAAGCACCAGTTATGTAGTTTGTCGTTTAAATTAATTAATCAAAGTGATATTTGAGTACCTCTGACCTAGCTCTCTATAGGTAAATATAATAAAAATGCCTTTTATTTCTTCCATATGGCATGGCACTGGTCTCACCCCGAGCTACTAAGCTATAAACTATCAGCTATAAACACGAACAAAAGATTCGCAGACGCATTCCCGTGTAAATAAGAGAGACAGGGCGATACTATCACTACCAACTATCACCGCCGGGCGAGTATCGCCGTGTCTCTTTTGTTTACACGGAAGTGCATATCTATCTTTTGGTCGTGTTTATAGTAGGGCTCGTGGTCGTGACCGTGTTTCGTGTAACCGTAGCCGGATCCCCGTTGCCGTGTTACACGGCCACGGTTTTAAGGCCCGTTTCCTGCGTGTTACACGGCTACGTATCAATAAAGTTACGTATACACGTGTACACGGGGATACGTATCTTAATTACACGCAGATCCGTTCCGCCCGCGTTGTTGAGTGACGATTCGATGCGTTGTCTTTAAGGACTAAGGAAAACGGATGAGAATGTTCCGTGATATTTGTGAATCTAATTTAGTGGTTACCTAATTGCCTTTCTAACGTAAAGTGCGATAACTTAGTTGTACTTAATTTCAGTATGATAACGTGTATACGTACTGAGATAAAATTTTACATATTTATATTTTACTTTTTAAGGTAAGGAGGGCAGAATTATAAAATATAGATGTTTTCTGAGTTCAATATTAATAAAAACTGACACATTGTCATGTATTAATTACCTAATTTAATAATGAGATGTGAACGGAAGTTAAAAAATACATAACACAGTGCGGAGTAAAATTTTTTTCTTAGTTCTAAATACCATAATTTAAGTTTTTCTTTCGTGCAATAAAGTTGATATAAATAAATACATAAATCAATATTGAGGGTACCAGACAACGATTAATCTATACTAGGAAACACATAACTCAGGAACAAAATAAATGCGTCATAAATATACAAATTTACAGCGTTATTTCCTAAAGCAATATATTAAAAAATACAATATACTAACTCATTGGATGTCGTGACGATGACGGGAGATTTTAGGTGCACCGCTTTCAAATGCTTTCCTATCGTTCCTGTTGTACCACCACGACACGAAAACTCATTGTTCGTACGATCATTGCACAAAGTGCATAAAGCCGTGTCACCGACCCTGGTGGCATAACTCCACACCCAACTGATCTTCATTATTAATACACTTCAAAAACGCTATCTTCTCACCAACAGTAACAATAAACCGGCCAAGTGCGAGTCGGACTCGCGCGCAAAGGGTTCCGTACCATTATCTATTTATTATTAAAAAAATACAGTTAAATCAACCTACCTCAAAAACTATAGGAGATAATTTTATCAAACCAAAAATCGTTGATAGAGTTTATTAATGTGCATAACATATATTTTTTTCAGAATTTTATATTGCGTAGTTTAAAAAATAGAGGGGGGGGGGACACATTTTTCAGACTTTGAGACCTGATATCTCGAAAACGATTTGCTTAAATAAAAATGTGATGTATAAACCTTCATATCATTTTCAAAGACCTTTCTATTAATACCCCACACGCTTATGTACAACTAAAAAAAAAATTCTATCCCTCAGTTACATGTATGGAGGGCCCCCACCCCAATGGTTTTTTTTTACAATTTAGTATCACATTCCTGTAGCGGTTTATAGAACACATATCCTTACCAAATTTCGTTACTGTAGCATTTATAGTTTCCGAGTAAATTGGCTGTGACAGACGGACAGACGGACAGACGGACATGACGAATCTATAAGGGTTCCGTTTTTGCCATTTTGGCTACGGAACCCTAACAAAAACGTAACAAAATAATAAAAAAACAATTAATTTAAATTCGACTAAGCTCTCGCTAAGTCTGTCCGGCCTGCAATCTTATTAGTGACTAAACACGTATAAAACCAAAACCCGAAATTTCCCTTTTCAAATTTACTAAAACATCCCCGCTTATTTATATCAAAACAAAGATGCGGCTATTTTATTCAACTTCACAAACAAAAGGTGTACCAGGTAAAGCCCAAGTTAACATATTTATCAGTAAAATTACCACGTGTGGTCAATTACATCGCAGACAAACTATTGTTAGCTGCTTTGCGCGTGCAAATTCTTAGTATACGTCTTATCTACAAAAGGGCCGCCCCGTCAGGTAATAAACTTAAGTGAACGACTGTATTATCTTTTATGTATAGCAATTTGGCCAAATATTTTTAACATTCTTTTTTAATTTTTCTATCTGGTGATTCAAAATCACAATATAAATTCTAATCCACAAATAACACCGTCGCTTGTTATATGGAACACAGTACCTACCACGTTATTCTATAACTTAAATCGATACGAAAAATGCAAGTCTAATCAATAAAATACCGTTCGTCCCGATTCAGAGTATAATACTCAATACGTACTTTAAAAACTGTTATTCAATAATAGGCCTTATTTGTTTGCATCGTAATTGGTCCGGCCGGATCCATGCCACGAGCAGTCGTTGCCAGAACGAAGCCAAGATTCGTAGATACGTATACAAACAAAGATTCGGGTACGTATCTCGGCGTGACTGTGAAATTCGTGATCTTAGTACCGCCGGAGTTAAGAACACGGAGCTACGGTTCGGCGAATAGTACGTATATCGGGAGCCCTAGTTTATAGCCGATAGTTCATAGCTTAGTAGCTCGCGGTGAGACCATTGCCTAACAGATAAAGTACCCAATACAATTCTTCAGTACAGATTGTGTTTTTTTACGCAATAGTGGTTCATTTCTTGTCAGGTTGAAACTTCAGAGGGCCATCTATTGAAAAGCGTCGTACGATACATGCGCGAAAAGGAAATTCGAAAGTCGTGTCAATTGAAAACACTCCCAGCGATCGTGTTTTAATTTATCACCACTCGGTTCGAACCATATTTTTTTTGCACTTGTTTGTGTTCTCAATATTTTTAATTTTTTGCAAGAACCTCAGTTTGGAAATATACCTTCTCCAAACGGTAGGTCGATGTATGGATGTCAAAATTTACTTAATTAATATAAGAACATAAAAAAGGATTGGTAACTGATGTTACAGTATGGATTTACCCATACTGCCCTGCTAAGTGAAATAGCGATATCACATATCTCAAAAATAGAGGCATTTGGAAATTGAATCATCAGCTATAGAATTTAAGGTGCATGTTTGCATTAAAATTTACTTTTAGATATCGCTATCATGCTTAGCAGGGCAGCATATGGCCGTAATAAATATAATAATGATGTACACAAGTATGAAAATTCAGTAAATTAACGGGATAGATAAGTAGAAGCTTACCTGATTACCAAGCACCCACAGATATATACAGAAGTAAGTTTTGGTTGGGACCAGAACTAACAGCACAGTGTACATGATGACCTCACACATCCGATGAGGGCTTGACACTACCTCAAACCACCTTCCACGAGGTATGCCATGGTCCTCTGTTACCACTTGCCCTGAAATGAATATTGTTAGTATATTTTTGGGACATCATATGTAGTGTGTGTGAGCCTGTGAGGTTACTCATCTGTAGGTATGTAATTGCTAAACTAAGTTTTTAATTATACCTGATTTTTTATCTTTGCGGAGGTTGGCAAATATGATATTGCTTTGGTATTGTTCATACCATGCCCACAGGAAAATTAAGATGCAGGGTATGGACAGGTATTTAGTGCGTGCATCAATCCATACCATGGAGTCTCTATCTTGGTTCCCTGAAAAATAAATATTATTAAAACATTATACATAGAAACAAAACAGTTTTTTGAGATATAAGATCAATCCAAATGGGTGAGTGGGGAGGAACCTAAAACAATAACAGATAGAGAATTTATTTCTTAGAAACCATGGATGATTTTAGTGACAAGTAAAAAGGCATATATGGATTTAAACAAAAGCTTTTAATTACTTTGAGAATTGAAACCGAACCCGTTGAAAAATGGAATTTGCATTATTTTGTTTGGTAATTGATTTTATTGTATGTCATCATAATATTCATAATGCAATGTTATTATAAACCTAACATTTTAATGGAATTTATTTTAACAAAAATATTTATGAATAGCTTCTAAGAACAAAATTAACTATTTCTTATATTTTATTAGTTTTATTTCATGTGTAATCCTCGCGGTAACTGAAGAAAATATTATTTCTTATATTTTTAAATTTTTCCCAACTGAGTGATTTCGATTGTAGATCCTGTAAACTATATTCAAATAAAAAACATACCTACCTATTTTGGCACACATACATTTCTAAAATTATTTTTAGTATTTTTCAAACAAGGACACTAAAGGTTTTCTTTAAAATAATATCTGAGGAACGGGTGAAAAACAATAATATGAATCCCCCAGGCCTGTGAGAAAAGTTTAATACAAGTGCATAGGTGTATACACCGTTTTTAAAAATGGCCGGCGAGCCCTTACCCTATACCCTTTTTCATTTGGCTTACAGAAATATAATCAAGAACAGTGGACCCAATCAATTACAAAATTTGTGAAATATATTGCTGTCTTACCACAAAATAATGGAGCTTCCCCAATACCAGCTACAATGCAGGCAAAATAGTGGATCATACCAGCAAGATAGTGGCTCAAGTTAATTTTGCTATTCTTGGCGAACACCTGCAGAAAGTGGGTCTCGTAGAATCTTCGTGCACACTGCACTGCCAGCAGGGACGTCGCAATGAGAGCTGCAGTAGCAGACACTGCAATAAAGAGGACAGGATTAGAATGCACCTCAAAATAATTCTGAAATATTATTTATAGAAAAAATTTTAGATGTCAATGATCCAACAAAAAAGTATCGGCGTTTCAGTCAAGTCAGTTCATCGTGACAAGCATCTTAGGATTGGACATCAACCATTGGACAGTAATTGAAAACTTACCTGATGGCTCGTTTTGTTCTAAGATCCTGTTCAAGATTAGCACAACATACTTATTCACAGTAAAATCTAGGTAATAGACTAAATACATGTAAACTAATGCCAGTGCACTGAATATAGACGAAAATGAATAGAAATGCCTATAGTATGACTTCGGTATTTCAATTGCTTGTACAAAAACGGCACCATTTCCTTGATACGCGAAACTGCCGTACTTAAAACCCTGTATTACAAATGCGGGCACATAAGTTTCGTAATTATTTATTAGATATCCTGTGCACGTAACCATGAACGCAAGGTTTAAAAATATGAAGTCTAACGTGTTAAACATCTTTTTAGGATTTAACTTGCAATTTATCACGAAATAGTGATTCCACCGTACAAGAGACTAGGCCACTATTTAAACTTTCGACACTTTCCATTCGACCTAAATAAATAAATTCTGAACGGTAAACTGCGGTAAAGGTAAACCGTACCGACCGTCCTACATTGTCACTGTCACTGTCATTGCTGACACTAGCGACAGCTGCCTATAACGTACAACCACATAATGCGCGGGCCATTCATTGGTGGCCCCTTGATTAGTTGTCGAGCGATTTTTTGTAAAGTCGCCATCAGATACAGGTGTAGTGAGAAATTACTTGCCTTCGGAAACGTTCGTAAACACATGCTGTTTCAGGCAGTGTCACCGAGTCTGACTGAAGTAGCATGACAGCTATTACTGTCAGTCTCAGTGAGATAGACTGAAACAGCATGACGTTGACGAACGTTTCCGAAGGCAAGTCATTTCTCACTACATCTGTATATGGAAGCGGTCAGAGTGCTCACATTCACAAATATCTGAGCAGGCCTGCTACCGCGAACATCGAAGTTCGTAATTTTCGGAGATTTGTCTGTCACTCCAACGAAGGCGTCATTAGAGTGAGAGAGACAAATCCTCGAAATTTGCGGATTTCGAAGTTCGCGGTAGGGCCGCAGACCTCTATCGTCATATCGCTAGAGTACGTGTTTAGATATTTTGAGCACGGTGACCGCGCCGATATGTCTGATTGCGACTGTACAGAGTCATTCAACGTTCATACAAAATCTCTTCATCATCAATTTAGAGATAAACACAGATTGAGCGCAAAGAGAAGGCGGTTGCTAGAAAGGTAGGCTCTGACATTCCACCGACCAAGAAAAAATCACCAATTATCACCATAGGGGAGGGGGGGTCATCGGACAAATCACGTGTAATTTTTTGTTGCTCTCGAATCTGCTGAACAGCATTATAGCCAGTAAAAAATCTTTACTTTTTTATAAAACACTTTTTAAATACTAAGTTTCACAACTTCGCGAGCATTTGCCTCGTAGTTGGCAAAAAAGTACGTAAATTCGAGTGTTATTAAATGGACTACTTAAGTTGGCAAAAAATTACACGTCATATTGGCTAGGGGGGGGAGGGGGGGTCTAAAACAGGCCAAAATTGTATGACGTGATTAATGGACAAGCCCACGGACCCCGAAAAAGTATAAAGGGTAAATTGCTAGTAACTGGCCACCTTATATAAACTCTATGTGCTTATGGTTATAATTCATTTTAACCCATTCAGGGCCAAGGACTCAGCGTATGGGTCATGACTCAACGCTTCCGCATGGCCCGTGACTCGCATGCGAGTCATCAGTACATTGTAAATAAAATAAAAACTAAACTTATATTGACACAATTATGTTTGTGTGATTCAATCTAACAACCACTTTCACAAATTACGTTTAGTCATAAAATGATTAGCACGATTTTTTAAATGAAAATGGGGTCTTGAATGTTCAAGTTTGATTTATTGTAGGTATAATTTAAGACAAAATAACAAAATTGTAGATGCATACGTGTTGTAAGCACACAGACATATTGACATTTCAAAAATATGAAAAATATATTTTTATACAAAGTTATGAGTATGGCTCAGGGTATGGGTCACCGTGGCCCGGCGCTGTCTGTAAAAACTACGAGTGTTTACGTGACAGACTCAAATAAGCTTTATTGGCCGGTCTTAAAGCTTGTTTCACGTTGAAGTCGTTTGGTATTGTACCATTTTTCAACCGATGACCTTATGGATGGTGGCAAGCAATATTTGTATTGACCAAACTTTGTACGATTATAACGTCAGTTGTAATATGAATTAATGTAACCAGCAAATGACGATTTTTCAGGAGGGCCCAAAAACGAATTTGACATTTATAAAGTATGTTGTATCTTTTTAGTTAATTATCCTATTGAAATGATGTTTATCTTGTTTGTTTTATTTTTGATAGGTCTATTTGATGCACAGTTACTAACTGCGACCACAGTTGTAGTTCAGGAAATGGCTGGTGCTTACGTTAAATATTTTACAAAAAATTTGGAGTTACATTAATAATTTAATGAAAATCATCAAAAGTGGATTTCGTAATTTAGTGTAACTCACAAATTGAAACCGAATTGCTTATGAGCCATACAATACAAATGGCGTTTACAGCATTGACATTTATAAAAATATGGTGATTACATTAAATCGGAAGGACATAATATATTTTGTACTTATAAATTCGTACTTACGTTAAAATATTGTCTATGATTCTTTGAAACCGTTACATACGTTAATAAAAAACGTAGAAACCTAATAAAATGGCAAAATTTTTGTTAACGTCATCATCATCATCATCAGCCTATGTTAGTCCACTGCTGGACGTAGGCCTCTCCTATTAACTAGTAAATGCCCATAATCACCACGCCGGGTAAGCGGATTGGCGATCGCAGTAATGTGTCCACTATGATGACGCTGCTGCCCATCATCAATCTACAATGGTCAGTGACATTTAAATCCCTTAGTCGACTCTTACGACACCGACAGGAGGAGTTGGGGTGGTGACAAATGTATTCCTACTGCCGTCACCACACGGCTAACGGTTTTTTTGTTAACGTATTCGACATTTTTTCCTGGATATCAAAATTTTATATAGACCGTTCGATAGAGCAGAAAATTTGCAGTCGAACGGTATACTTAACTCAATTTCGTCATTTTGGTGGTTACATTCATATTACAATCGACGATAATATCTCATTTTCTTTTAAGGGTAAGGCAACCAGGTTTCTCCGCTGTACTTTTATATACTTAACATAAAATGGTGTGGTCATTGTAGTGTAGGTACTGTATAGGTACTTAGGTAACTACTAACAGTGATGTTAAGATTAATTCATAGTAATAAAACTATGTTTCAATTATATGAAGTAAAGCAGTTGTTTAATCATACTAATATAACTGTATTTACATAACATTTGTTTATCTTGGCGGTTTTTAGAAAAGATTCTTTCCCATTGCATTTTCACGGAAACTTCCAAACGTGTCTTGCTATTTCTTATTATTATGTCGAGGTTGTATATCAACTTTGACATTTACTATCTGAACGATAATTTATAGATAATTTTAGTGTGACAAAAACATGTTGTTTGCTCAAACAAAAGACTTCAAAGGTAATGGCCGTCCGAGCGCCCACCCAAGTAATAAACAATAAATGCAACCGAGCAGCGGTGTTATCTTGCATATGCACGTTGCAGTAGTTTTCCCAGAAGTCAATGACGTGACGTAGTTCAACCCATCCCTCCTATTAAAAACGTATTTTGAAGTAATATGGAAATATAATTTAGTCTCGATTTATTCGTTGGCGACTTCTCCTCTCCTCCTGTGCTGTGTTTAGTGATTGCAATTTTTACGACGTTGGTTTTGTATTACCGGAATTTGAAATCTCGTTACCTGATATCTCGTTGCACGGCCTCTATAATAATTGTGTCTAAGAATTTAAACAAAGGTCGCCGCAATCCTTTATATCTTTGCACATGCAGTGCTTATCGTCAAACAGATGTGACCAGGGGCCTATTTCTCGTACTTATTAGTTTACAAGTATATTAGTTATTAGTTACTAGTGAAAATTTTACAAGTCCTAATATTTTCTGTTTCTCGAAAATAATTATTAGACTGGTAACTAATATTGGTAAACTAATAAAAAATATTAGTCCAACTTGGCTGATTGGGGTATTACCCATGCCTTATTACATAATTAAAAAAAAATTTAAACATTGGCGGTAAAAAGCAAATTGTTTGTTTAGTTTAAATCATGTTAAAATAAAATATTTTAATTTATTAAGAATGGATATGAAGTTGATGGTTTTGAGGAATATATTGGAAGCCAGAGATATTTTATTTGGAAGCTTTTCGGACACGTTAACCTAAGTAGATAAACGTAAAAATGGGAGGAATTAACAATTTTAATTCTTTCTCATCCGAATCGTCCAGATTTTATAATTTTCTTTAGTTAACTGTGATAAATACACGCTAATAGTTTGGACTAATATTTTTTACCAAGCTTCGGCGACTAATAGCTTTATGAGTGTATTTTACTAGTGTAGTTACAAGTCTTTCTATTCGAGAAACCAAAACCAAATAAAGTCTAATAATATTAGCTAATATTTATTAGTTGGTAACTAATAACTAATATTTTATTAGAGCGGCTTCGAGAAACGCAAATTTGTAAACTTGTAAAAAATATTAGCCCATGGACTAATATTACTAGTCTAATAAGGTACGAGAAATAGGCCCCAGGTCATAAGTACATATACATACATCAATAAATATGTGATTTATACTTCTGATAAGAGGAATAAAACTTTTACAGTGTAAACTTTTAAGACAAAGTAATAGTGAAGCAAGTACCTTCTACTTAGTCGTTAAAAAGTTTGCCGATAAGCACTGCACGTGCAAAGATATAAAGGATTGCGGCGACCTTTGTTTAAATTCTTAGAATCAATTATTATCAGTGATCGGTTTTTTGGATTCCCCCGGCGGGTTTCCTATAGTAACATCAAAAATTATGATTATTTATGCGTATTTCCATGCAATTTGCCATGTTACTGTTCATAACATGAATGTAGGATTAATATGGATTTGACAACGTTATAATAATAGCAAGAACGAAAGGGATGGTCTTATGAAACTTTTTACTAGTGGAAGTGAAAAGGAACGATAGTCGTCCGTCTTTATCACTGTGCCACTATTTTTTGTGTGTGTGTGCATTAGATGCTAAATGTAAGTGCCAGACAAATGCGTTGAATACGTCACTAAGTGCCACACACACAAGTATCTTCTTAGTAGTAAGTGACTATGTCTATCCCTCTTAGTGGCACACTATGTGCGGCCCCTCGGTTCATAATGTAATATAATAGTATTAATTTTTTTATAGTCACACCCGTCATTTTTTATATGCGAAATCCCGCGAGGGTGAATCCATAAAACCGATCACTGATTATTATAGAGGCCGTGCAAGTAGCAAAGATAAGAAAAAAATGTCATTGTGTGTCAAAAACATGCCATGTCAACTGTTTTATAAAATCACTAAATTTGTTTACGCAGTCAAAAACAATGAATGGAGGCGACTTTGTAGACGGCGTCCTATTCATTTATTACTTTCAAAAATGATCTACAAAGGTGAACACTGATAACATTGATAGTGATACGAGTTGTGGTTTAAAAAAATGGTTACTTAAAATGTTGCATAGCATTGTCCCGCTGGCCGGTTTCAAAGCGGCAGTTTATTAAGCGTACGCGCCAGGCCCGTGACCCATACGCTGAGTCGTGTGTTTTAGCAAAAATCGCGTTGTATGGTGGCCCGGCGGGATGTGTTCGTGCGTTAGAGCGTGGCCATGAATGGGTTAAAACGATGTGTCATGTCAATGTCAATCGCTCTCCCTCTTCCAAAAAGAATTCTAATTACAAGTGTATACACCGTGTTTTTATTGATTTCCGTTAAATTAAAGGGAAACTCATTTAGGTAAAAAATAAACAATTTCTCTAAGAATCTAGTGTCTTATCACTTACTGTGATTGAGTTATTTAAAAAATAGGTTTAATAACTGAACTGTGTATTGCAACCTTTATTATATCCTAATGTTACTTACTTGTCACCTGAGATCTTATTCTTAAGGTTCTCTCACACTTACCATTACAATTATTATGTATGAAAACGAAAAAAAAAACATTTTTTTACGAAATTAACAAAAGCCGATATACCAGGCAACTTCTATTAATGTCCCAAGTAACCTGTCCAATTTAACGGAAATCTAAAAAAACACCCTGTATACAGTGTGTGGTCTTTAACACGGGAGAAAAATGAAATGAGTGACTCCTTAGACTATCAGCAATAATCCTGTAAAGGTCCCGGTGTTTCAAAGTGGTTAAGTTCGGAGATATTGTCATTCAAAGCTATGGACCTTTAGTACTGGATCTTGGCATCACGATGTCGTAGCTTGTCAGTCGCAAGACATCTTGATAGTATACCAGGGTCGCGTTTTATAAAGTTACAATTTACAATTTCGCTGTTTGCCTCTCTTTCTAGCCAATAAGTGCGTGCGTTAGAGAGGCAAACAGCGAAATTGTAAATTGTAACTTTATAAAACGCGACCCAGGTAGGAAGTCATAACAATAATTTTGTTTGCATTTTTACACTAATTTGATACGGTTTTAAAAAAAAATTGTACATTTTTCAATGATTCAAAAATGATAAGTTATTGATAACTTTTAATTCAAGTAAATGAACCCATAATAATGAAAAATACATGAACAAAAAATTACGATTTTTTTTTTTAAATTACAATATGTGGAAATGATTGTTGATCAGCTTATTAATGCACCGTTTAAATTTTCACCCCGGTTGTAGGCCACACACTGTAGAGTTAATTTTTTAATAAGGTGGCCAGTTACTAGCAATTTAATTTTAGCTGTAATTACAGCTTTATGCTGAATTGGGGACCGTTTTGTGCATAATTTGTTTCTTGTCCTTTTAAATGTGTATCTTGTAAAGTCATATGTGGCACAAATACTTAAATATGTTTTCTTTCTCTCTTTTTATTTCTTCTTCCAATTTACCCTACCTGGGCATTTTCACTTCTAGGGACACCCAATTAGCTTAACTCTCACAAAAAAGTTAACTTCGATGACAGCTTTGTAACGACAATTAAGCATGAAATATTTACGTAAATCCACTTCATTCGTGTTTTTATAATGCATATACGCATAATACGCATATATGCATTATAAAAACATTCTGGATTAAATGATAAAAAAATATATTTATTAATATTTAATGCTTAATTGTCGTTACAAATTGACATCGAAGTTAACTTTTTTGTAAGAGTTACGCTAATTGGGTGTCCCTAGAAGTGGAAATGCCCACCTATACTAAACTGCATTGTATGAGGTCGCCAATATTTTTATTACAACTGTCCCTAAAATAGGTACAAGGTACAACTACCTACAATCTTAAGGTACATTTAGACCAAACGAGCATTCGCTCATTCTATCTTCCACTCTACGAAATCAACGAATTTCGACGAATCACGTTTTGTGTAACGAACGAATTTCGTAGAGTCGGGGATAGAATCAGCGAATGCTCATTTAGTCTAAATGCACCTTTACATGGTAGCACAGCATAGATCAACCTAATCTTAAATAATGAATAACCCATAACATCACGTTAACGATTTGCGTTTACTATGTCAGGTTCGCAATAAGTCCTCAGCAATTTGGGAAACGTTTAAACCACTAACGAAAATACCTAAAGCCAGCAGAGTTGTGCCATATGCACACTGATCATCGCCACATCGACCATTTTATACTGATCTGCAAATAATGAGTAGTTGTTAGTAATTTCGGGGTAAAATTATGCTAGAACCGAGGGTAGAGCTTAAAATGTTTCGTGAATTGTTGTAAAGGGGCGCCAGCTCTACGATCGCGCACTTAACCCGTCAAACGCGATGAGGAGGAACATCCGAACCGACGTTGCACGCTTCACTTGGTACTAGTCATTCCCGTGAATGGAATGACATGTAACACGTTTCCAGAACGCTGTCAATTCGATGAGCACGACGATATCGAGCTATGACGTGACGCGCATTGTATTGACAACGTTTCAAAATTGTTTCAACTCATCTTTAGGGTTTCGTAGCTATAAAACGGTAAAAATAGAGCTATTATAATTTCACCATGTCTGTCTTTTACCTACTGTATCTACACTGTAACAGAAAATTAAATTGATTCACGTAGGTATGGTATTTGGTAGGTACGTGATCGTAGATACCTTTGCGCTCTTGTCACTATGACAAATAAAGGTCAAATACATTTCCTTTACTGTCTCTCTCAACCTAGCCTTATCCCATCATTTGGGGTCGGTGTACCTACGTTCCTGGTTCGTATTATACACCGTGATCTCTAATAACCCGAAAGATTTTAACAGTGTGTTCCTGACCGCATTTGGAAACTATAATGTCGTATAAACTTTTCTGGATATCGCCTAGTTTCAGAGTTATTACCAATTAAAAAAAAACATATTTTCTAATTGTAACTCAGTTAAAAAGGTCTTTTTAACGGCGTTGATGCCATGGAGAATAGTCTCACTAACCTCATAAATAGATGTCAAAAAGTGAGAAATAAAACCTTTTAAAAATTAGGTTTTTGTGAAAAAAAACCTTAACACTCATTGTAAGTGCTAGTTTTATGAATAACTTTTACTTTTTATGTTAAAATACATTAAAAAATTAAATAACAATTGAAAAAAAATGACAAAAGTCATGTAATATTTTTTGTTTGTTTTTACATCAAAAATGCGTGGTTAAAATCTTTCGGGTTATTAGAGATCACGGTGTATAAGATCATCATCATCATCATATCGGCCGATAGACGTCTACTGCTGAACATAGGCCTTCCCCGAAGATTGCCACAATGACCGGTCCCGCGCTACCCAGCGGGTACCGATATTAGATACAACAAGATAAATATATTTTTTTACATTTACACAATAACAACATGATAACTTCATTAAGTAGGACTCACGAGTCACGAAAACAAGAAAATTAATTTCTAGTCAGGCGTTGCCACGTGCCACAACACTATATAGGTTCATCGTATATTTATTTAAATTGTTTGTGGATTTGAAGTTCCTGTTAAGATATATTATCGTTAGTTTACTTTAGGGCCAATCAACGTAAACTGAATAGGTACCTACGTAATGGCCATGAGAACCGCTAGTCTGGTTTTGTGTTCATATTTGTAGGTAAGTAAGGTAAATTAGTATCAGTCGCTCTTCAAACTGGGAAATCGCTACGAGTACGAACCGTGTACGAGCGTAGTCGGTAGCGATTGTAGCGAAAGTACATTTTAAGCTCTCTCGTCGATTAGAATCGAAACCGTTTAAACGCTATTATATAAGTATCTACCATGAAACTTCGTCCATCGGCTAATCGGCGGAAATGTATAGAGGCAAATTATTGCGATTCGAATGGACTTGCATCGGCGTGCCTTATTAAGGTGCATTCAGACCAAAAGAGCATTCGCTGTTCTATCCCCCGCTCTACGAAATCAACCAATCACGTTTTGTGTAACGATCGAATTTCGTAGAGTGGAAGGTTAGAATAGCGAATGTTCGCTTGGTCTTAACTTAATGCACCTTTAGATGCCAGCGGCCCTACCGCGTACTACGAAATCCGCATATTTCGGGGATTTTTCTCTCTCACTCAAATGAACCCCTCGTTAGAGTGACAGAAAGAAATCCCCGAAATTTACGAAATTCGGTGTTCGCGGCAGCAGGCCTGGCTTTATTAATTGTTTCTATAGCTTTAGTTGCAACTTGCGCGCTTATGATCGTATTGTCCTATCTGACTAATTGAATGTGCAATATTTGAGAATGTAAATAGGTGCAGAGCACCACTCGACACGATTAGGATAGGCCTGCAAAGTGAAACCATATTTAAATCAACTTTGTTTCTAAAATATAAATTCATATCTGCAACAGAAATACAAAGCGTTTTATAGCTCTTCAATAGCCAAAACAAAGCAAATTGAATTCTGTAAGCAACCCCTTTAAATAGTTAATGGAAATTCTTCCCTCTCTCCTTGTAAATCTTGTTTATGCTTGGCCAAGGATTTCATAACACATTAGAGAAATTTAACATACACCTTCCTGACATTTTCTTGAATATTAACATCGGACAGGTGGTATATAAGGGTCCCGAGTTTCCCTCTACCGCATTCCTTCAGCGGGTGTGGTCTGTTTAAGTTCAAAGGTAAGTTACTAAACAAGATAAGTTTCTGTTGACGCGGGGATGGGTAAATTAATATTCGAGTATGTAAACGAGTGTGCGTATGGTGAGATGTATGTTGGAGTAGCCGCGTGGTGAGGGCAGTAAGACTACATTTGTCACCACTCCAACCTCGTGGGTGTCGTAAGAATCGACTAAGAGCTTGAAGTGTCATTTATTGATGATTGATGATGCCCGATTGTGGCGATTATGGGTATTTGCCTCCTTATGCGTCCATAAATGGATTAGATAGGTAGGTCTTAGGATGGGCATATGCCCAGCAGTGGACTGAGATAGGCTGACGATAATGTTATAGTAACTAAAATACTACTTATAAATCTTATAATGCAAAATATAGTGAGATATAAAACAGCGAGAAACCTACTAAATTTTTTGACCGCCAGACGGCTAAAGGTGCGGTCAGACGAAACGACCATTCGATATTCTAACCCCCTACTCTACGAAATTCGATCGTTACACAAAACGTGATTCGTTGATTTCGTAGAGTGGGGGATAGAATAGCGAATGCTCGTTTGGTCTGAATGCACCTCAAGGAATATGCTGAGCTCCAGACGCCACGGGTACACGATTATTTAAGCGAAATTGAACTTTACGGCGTCCCGCGTAAGTTCCTACTGCATTGGCATAGCTGTCGGCCAGTGCCGTCATTGGCGTCGTAGTCACGATTTTCCGTTGTCATCTATGGCCGACAGTGGCGGTCAAAGGGTTAAGAGATTTCAAGTTATCAACCAGGTGGCTTATAGTGGTCAGTTTGTCGTTAGTTCGAGAAATATAAATTCAATGTTTATTTTTACTATAATGTAGGTAGAAAGTTACCAATTTATATTTCACGAACTATTATACTACGCATCACTTTCGCACTTGTTTGCACGGGGCGGTAACAACGACAAACGATTAAAAGCGAGAACATTACCTATAAGCTTACAGATAGTAAAAGAATATCCGTTATTCCAAAAAAAGAGAGAATGGCTTATGTAAATTATATAGACATATGTATATACTACATAATAAATTATGCTAGAAACCACTGTATG
>JALPQI010006764.1:0-47656 GCA_025490895.1 Thaumatotibia leucotreta
CTTACTCTTAACTTCTCATGAAAATTCACAGAAATTTCCGAGTAAGTAGGTATATTCCCGCAATTTCTGAGAATGTTCTGCAACTTGTACATGTACAGTCGAAGACAAAATAAGGGGTGTACAAAAACGTTCAAAAATATGTCCCAGTGCACTCTAATTCTGTGTAATAAGAACGTCGTAACATATTTATGAACGGATTCTTTCAATACTTATTTTTGCACTTGACTGTACATTGCTAGTTATACATAGACTGTACCTATAATATTTTCGTTACATACAAGACGCTAATGACTCACCCAATAATTACTCATTAAATTTAATTAGTCATCATAGATATCGATTCTTTTAAAGTATTATGACTAATAATATAGGTAGTGGAAATAACTATTTTCCCAAAGAAATGAAAAATAATTGAATGTAAAATTATTACTACCACTTATCGGTATCGTTAAATGCTCGGAACATTAAATAAGACTAGAAAAAAACATTACTCCGACATGTATTTATTTATATTTACAAATAAATATGTACTTCGTAGGTACCTACCTAAATAGTGTATCTATGTCCTAAGGGTGTATATTGTAAGAGTAGCCAGCTTTTTATTACTTCCTATAGTTCCTTGCCGTACCATAGAAAATAGTAGGACATACCTACCAGAAATTTAAAGTCTAATAATGCTAAATGCTAACATCCAATCCATGGTAGCGGTATGGTGCCACATTGGATGTTATTTCTGTTATATAACGTTATAAACAAAGTGTAACAAGGACAATGTTATAGAATACTAGAATGCTAAAGAGAGAAAGATGATGTTATACAACATCTTGTAACACTAAAATGGGAGCAGCATTACCTCGGTCCTTCTCAAATGTCTAGATCTAGATCTAATTACCGTAGCCGACGATGTGACACTGAAAAAAGTGACGTATTCATAGGAATATTAAAACTGAAATTCCGTTGGAAAATAATCAGCTACGGTAATTAGATGTAGACCCAGATATTTCAGAATAACCGGCCTACTGTTACACTCACCGTTTTGGAAACGATATGTTCCTCCTGCAGACACAGAACATGCGTCTCCCAGCGGCGCAGGAACTTGGCGGCGAGGATCTTGTCGACGACGGTGCGCGTGTGCTGGAAGGAGCAGACGCGGAGGGAGCCCTCGCCGGCCAGCTTGTAGCGCGGCCCGGGCGGCGGGCCCGGCGTGCTGTCCGGCCCGCTGTCCGCGCAGCACTCGGGGCTGGAGCCCTGGGGACCACCGCTGAAGATATAGGGCTATGACTGTTAAGGCCTGGCCACGACATTGGTCTAAGGCGACCGGCGAATCCATAAGTTGGAACGAGATGCCGATATGGGAACTCCCTCTCGCTCGTATGGTTTTCTGTTAAGCCTGTCGCCTTAGACCAATGTCGTGGCCACTTGGCTAGGACTTTAGGACATAATCCTACCTAAAAATTCAGAATTAGCGTTATTTCTATACGCGATGACATGTTTTATTAAAGTTTGCTAAAAGAAAATTAAATCGAAGATTTGAAAAACAGTCAGCGTCTGCGACGCACATCATCCTAAAAGGTAGTTCAATACACGTCTGAAAAAATCGAATTCAAAAGCGTTAAAAAGGACTAGGTACGTAGGTAGGTGATACAGGTTTTCGCCGGCTAGGTTTCCGCAATTCAACGCCAAATATTGTGCGATGATGGAAAAGCTTTAAATACAGACTACAATTTCACGATGTTGATGACTATGTCCCAAATCGAAATAATTTCCATTTTTCGTTGTTTTATTTTATTTTATTCTTTTACCTAGTGTTATCCAGGCCTTTCCCAGCCTCCGCTTTCCTACTTCCTTTCCATTGTTTTATACTAGGTATTATATAAGTTTAATAAAAAATTACAGAGTTATTTATAATGCAAATTTCGGTGTCCATCGTCAGACAAGTTTTAATACACGATAACATCGAAGTTACGTAGGCAACGGAAACTGGTTTACCTAAATAATCCTGATGTACAAACACCAAGATAAACGTGCTTTCTTAGTTATCAATCCCAATAAAATACCTTACTTTACTGATATTAAGTACCTAATTCGAAAATTTTTGTATAAGGTATTAGTTAACTTATTGGTGAGATATACACGTGTAAAAAGAGTAGATATTTATATATTACCTACATATATTTATGTAGTTACAATCAATATTAACATTTATTCCGAGTCACTTGATTACTACTAAAATAGATTAGTTATATTTTTTTAATCACCAAACGTGCACCAAACTATTTGTCAAGCTCATTCGACTAGCAACGAAAAGTCACTAAGTTCATGGCAACAGAGGTCACTCACATCATGCAACAGATAGTCTTCTCAATTATTTTATAAACGGCATGCGCCAATATTTGGTACAAAAAAACCGGCCAAGAGCATGCTCAGGGCCATGCTCGGTGTAGGGTTCCGTAGTTATTCAAAAATGGCTGGCCCGATTATGTTCAAAATAGTTTTATTTTAAAGTATTCTGTAAACCCACTATTCATGATTTTTTACATATTTTTTGGACCTACGCATCAAAAGTTAGAGGGGGGACACACATTTTTTTTTCTTCTGGAGTGATTATCTCCGAAAATATGGACTTTAGAAAAAACTTTCTTTTAAGACCCTTATTCTTTTTAAGAGACCTATTCAATGATATTCCACACTACAGGATTACAGCAAATAAAAAAAAACATCCCCACTTCACCAGTTGAAGAGGTACCCGAAAAAAAATATTTTTTCTAGTTTTTATTGTAGGTACCACTTTGTTGGTATGATTGATATGTATAGGTACCTGTACCAAATTGCAGATTTCTAGTATTCACGGTCACTGAGCTATGTTGCGGACAGACGGACATGGCGAAACTATAAAGGTTCCGTTTTTGCCATTTTGGCTACGGAATCCTAAAAAGCACCGAGTTGATCTCTAACATTTCCCGCGTTAAGTAAATTGCCAGATCCAGAGACACCCACAACATGCATCAAAATGTTAGGTTCGTGTGTGCTGCGTTCTTCGGCGCTTCAAGGCGCTATGCCAGCGAGGAGCTTTACGTGAAGAAATTGTGTCTAACGTGGCCTAATCAAGTATGGGATGTTTAAGCGTCCTTATTTATGGATTTCGAGTTTAGGTACGTCTACGTTTCCATGTATTTACGTATCCACGGGTTGTCGGAGTCCTCCATCACAGGAACGGTATGTCGGGGCCGTGAGCTTTTTATTTTGGGTGTTTTTATTTTTACGCAATTATTTCCGTTTAAGGATTCCGCATCTAAAAAAAGTAAAAACTAAAAACGGCGACCGCTAGCTGCATGCAATAACGAAATCTGATTGACGTCAGTGCCGACCTTGTATTCCGAGTTAAGCACACGTTTTAATAGGTACAAAAAATAACTTTATTGTTTTTTTATATAATATTTAGGTACATTTGTTAACCTTATATGTTAGGTTCGTATTTATGTTAATGATAGATCTAGACGCGGTTAGGTCTGCGTGAGTCCTAAACGTCCTTTCCCATTCGCGGCTGTCATTGATTATAGGTGGGTATATTATATACTCACTTGTATTGTATGTATGCATTACATTTATTGACAACAATGATAAAAAAACTGACTATGAACCGGAACATATTAAGGGATTTCTCCCGTTTTAGTCTGGCAAACCAGTTTGTATGTTATTAGACACTAGAAAAAGTCCATATCCATCTCTCTTTTTCGGGAGGCAACATTAGCAGAATGATTCTCTCTGACCGAGGACAAATCTTGGCCAAACAAGATCAAGAACACGAAAGCACGAAGGAGACATCCTGGCCAAACTATACTACGCCTGTCTTTGATTACAAATAGTTTTTTTTATATTTTAAACAATATTATTATCTCGGAGTAGTAGTAGTACTTTAATTATTTATTTTGTATATGTCAGTGCATGTAAAAGACACGAGTTTAGTCGCGTCTGTCAGTTGTTATCTTATCGGCGTATCTGTTAAGCGGGCCGGAGGCCGGCGAGGAGTCGGCTGGAGCGCGACCTACATGCCGGGGCTGCTGTGACGTCATCGCGAAAATTCGGGTCACGGGGGCGCGCTCTCGGCACCGTTCCGTACCCGACCCGATTACCGTCTTACACTGTCTAATACCTATCCTATTTTTTCTTACTTACGAATCGGGATAAACAATATCAAACTTAAATCCCGGTTCATTGACCTACTGTACTGATAATCTAGTTTATCTACCTACTTACCTAGGTACAAGTATTTGATATGGATTTGTTACTTCGAGTATACTACCAATATTGGACCCATAAAGGAAATGATATGTATTGAACTAGGATCAATGGTACGAAACGAGGTCGGCGTACGGAACGAATTAAACTACCTCGTATAATGTAGGTCGTGGTGTACGTTACTACCCAACAAAGGAGTTCTTTCAGTGCTACCTTTAACGACTGGCCGTATAAAATATAAATCAATATCTACATGCGACTTCATGTAAATCCGCCGCGTATATTGCTTCCCTAACATAGTAGATACTGTTCGGTAAAAGAAATATTGTCAGGTGAAATTTTGAGTGCAGTAAGGATCTATTCATATTTATAAGGTATTCTTTGTCCTACTTATATAGTAGGTATCCGTGGTAGGTTATCCGTGCGGTGACGGAGTAAGAATACAAAAATCACCGCCCCTCTCTTCCCGTGGGTGTCGTAGGAGTCGACTAAGGGAAATACTGAGTATCCAGCTTCTCAGCCGGTGGTAGGGTATTTTTACTAGTACCCGCTGGTTGGCTACCACCGTACATTCGGTGTAAACGCCCGTGAAATGACTTACCTTCGTGTTTGCCGTGTTTCGGGGTCAGCCGGTGTATTTACCAGCATCTAGCGGGCCAGCAAGGCGGTGGCAACTAACAGGTTACTGATTGTCTCCTGTTTGTTGCCGCCGCGATTTGGCTCTACTTTTCACTTACGATCAGGTGGAGTGGAGCCACTTTGTTGTGCCAACGTTATTTTTATTGGGTCGGCAACGCGCATGTGACACCCTGAGGTTGCAGGCGCCCATAGGCTACGGTGACTGCTTTCCATCAGGCGGGCCGTATGCTTGTTTGCCACCGACGTGGTATAAAAAAAAAAAAGGTACCTATTAGGTAGTACCCACAAATTTATCGACTACCATTTTGTTTAAGTCGAATTACCTGCCACGTGCTGAAATTGATTTTTAGAAAAAAATAACACGTAGCTAACTACTTATTATAACTTAATGTTTTTAAGTAAACAGTCACAAGGGAAATCAATAAACTTATAAAGCATACAATATTGCAAATACGTAGCCACTTAGGTAAGTTCCTTCCACGTCTCCTTTGGGACTGAGCTAAATAGGTTTAATAATACCTACTTACCTAGAGATAAAGTCCGTTTTAATATTAAATAATATCTACCAAAGATAAGATAATGGTGTCAAAATGCAATTCTCTTCGAAATAGATATGGTATGCATTAGGAGGCAATGTGACTAAACTACTGGGCAGTCGGATTGGCGATTGGTAATCGCAGTAGTGTCAAGTTGATGACGCTGCTGCTCATCGTCAATATTCAATATATAGATGACAGACACTTCAGTCCCTTAATCGACTCTTACGACACCCACAGGATGTTGACAATGTTCTTGGTGCCAGTACCACGCGGCAAATAATTGGTGTAGGTAAGTAATCAAGGTTGCGTTTTACCAAACTTTTATTCGATGAATAACGCTTACTAGGGCTCATGCATAAATAATGCGAGGTTTTTTTGGCTACTTTTTGACCCCTTTGAGTTTCTTGGCTACACCCCCCTCTCCCTAGCAGTCTCACGTGTATTTTTCTCATTAATCTTTTAACGTTCGCTCGCCGCAAAATTCACAATATTTCTTAGTTTGGTCATCATAGAAAACTACACGGGAGATCTCCTTGTAACTAACGTGATCTTTCGTGATTTTCTCTTGGACCCCCCCTATAGGACCTCACGTGATTTATGCATAAGCCCCTATCGGATACTAGTGTCAAATTGCTATGGAATTTTATAATAATGATTCATAAATGTCTCCTAACTTTTGTCCCTTTTGGTCTAGTAGAAATATCGATGAGACCGAAAGGGAAACGATGCTTATCGGCTTGCTAAGTTTGGAGGCGTTTATTTGATTAAGGGGGTAAGTATGGGTATATATCGTATGCCTGGTGTGATTTATTGCCTGTTTTATACTTTAAGTCAGGTTAGGTCAGAAACTATGTAAAATGAATTAATTCAAATAATGCTATAAATCGCTGAATGTGTAGTCAAACTTGAAAGAACCGGCCAGTACTTGGCAAACGCAAACACACACAATACAAAAGTCCACGCGTACATACCGTGTTTATTTTTGGTTAAACGTCAAAATATATCCTTAAGGTGGATTCGACCCTATCCCTGCCGCTTATCTGCTAAAAGATGGCGCTACAATTGCACAAACACCATATTTTCGTCATATTCTGCTAAACCGAAGATCAGAGTTAACATGTTTTGAGATACGCGCAAGGAGCAAAAAATCTAATGTACAAATTGATAGCAACCTGCACAAAATACTGTTCTTCTAAATCGCAATAATGCAAAAACTAGAAAATTATGTAATTTTACCCTGTAACGCACACTACTACACCTCCCGTCAATACCCAATGTCAGTTGTACAATCATTACTCATCAATAAACTAGATGGCGCCAGTTAAAAGAACAGCTTTTCTAAATGGTCTAAGTTCTAACTAGAGGGCGCCAATTAGGAAATGACTTTATATTGTATTGTATATTTGTGAAGCAAAACCAACTGTTGGTTTGGTATTAAAATCCCTACTTTTAACTGTACAGATATAACAACAGCTGTAGTAAAGAAGTTATTCCCGTACTCTTCGGGTAATACCTATCCGTCGCCGTTATGTACAACTCTTTAGAGTATTATATTTTTTGGTACAGCTACGAGGGCTGTTCCGAAAGTTTTTAGTTGCTCCGGTTCTATTTATGCGATTTCAATAAAACTGACACCATTTTGAGGGCTATTTCAATGACGCTTTAGGCGGTGTAAATTTGTTTTAGTAAAGATTTTAGATAATTTTATTATTTTGTTTTACTTAGACGTGTCGAGCCTTACTCCAATGACCATGATACCGGTTTTTAAGACACTTTTTTAATGAGATGCTATGAACATCAATCGCTTATAAAACTATTTTATTTTATAGGTACTAGTAATTGAAGATATTTCCGTTATTATTAAGTACAAATTACGTGATATCCTTTACTTTAATCATAAATGAGTAGGCATCGAAAAAAATCGTAAACTCTTAAATTGGAATTTCGAATATTGTAAAATTATCCTTCAATCAATAATATTGTTCTTCAATTATATGTAATTAAAAAAACGCAAAACTAACTAAATAATATATCCCGGGTATATTCAAGTACGGCTTTCAAATATTTTAATACAAAACATGCGTCAATGTGTCAAAAATGGCTAATTTTTCCATGCAATGTAAAATTTCATACAAAACAGCAATTTGTAAAATAAATATAATAAAAAAACTATTTCCATTACATGCATAAATTTATTAACCATAATAAGTATTGAAATGTCCCTCACAATGATATAAATTTAATTTAAATCGCATGAATAGAACCGGAGCAACTAAAAACTTTCGGAACAGCCCTCGTACTTACTGGTAAATAAAATAGTTATCGAGAAAGTTACTTATGTCCCAAAACACTAGTATTTACCGCAGCGGGTCTCTATTCGCTAGGAACAATGTGGCAATATAATTACGAGTATAGATTGACCTAAGAAATTCATAGTATTATACTTGATCAACGGCACTAGCACATATCGTGCATGACAGGAACCTTGTCGCGGCTACCCGTCCCTTTTTGATTACATTGATTCAAAAGAGATGAGAAGTTGCGAGCAGGTCACAAATTGCTGCCAATATTGTTGTACAAGATGTGCTAGGGCCTCAAGTATAATAAGTAATAAAATGTGTAGGTATTTTGGGTAGTTCTATGGAGTTAGAAGATTGAAGAAATATATTCATTAGACACGTAGTAGTAGACCAAATTGAATGATCTGATGGACATTTGCCGACTTGCTTTATTACCAACTACGATACTGATGATGTACTAGTGGTTTATCGGACATTTAGATTTTAGACCTTGTTGGAGTAACATTTATATTACTAAATGTTAGCCTACATACCTACTATGTTAGTCTCCAACTAACATTTTACATTACATAATATGTAAGGATAGTGTTATCCTGTCTAAGTTTACCTACATTTTCGCCTACCATCCCATAACATGCTAATTAGATTGTCCGATATCAATTAAAAGTAGGTTAGGTACGAGTACTTACTTAAATACAAACGCAACGAAGATTTTCCAGACACAGGCGAACAGCTGGACGCTCAATTTTCGGATGCTTTATACCATATAAACAAGGTGCTGTATTTCCGTTGTCAGAGAGGTTTCAGGAGTATTAGGATGCAGTGTAGTTAGACCCCCTAGAGTTTAGTTCATGTTTCAGAAGTACCTACTACCTAGGCATGTTACAGTAGCTAATACCTACTATTTTACGCGGTTTCAACATTTTTCATCACATTTGCTTTCTAAGCGCGCCATTGCTTGTGCATATTGCAGTGGGAGTAATAGAAAAGCGAAATTCCTTAGGGAATACCAATATTTCGTCTCATAACATATTCTTTGTCTGCAAGTGTTATAAAAAAACATTGTATGCATCACAATCGGTAAGAGGCATACCTACTAACTCGAGTCATCAAAAGCCCTCCGCCTACGGCGTCGGGCTTCTAACACTCTCGTTAGTGATACTGTACTTACCTCCCTAGATGCACAATGTACTATTATCGACCGCTCTGAAACATTTAAAAACCTTCTAGAGGGACTCTGTATTCCAACCTCACGGGAATGTAGGTATTTGTTTCTTGGCCACCTATTTAGTATAGCCGACGGCAATGGTCAAATGGTTGATAGTGGCTGTTTTCCTAGCTGTAGATGTTTGTCTGATAGCATTGCAACAGAATGTATTATTATAAATTTTTGAAGGTAGGTAGGTGGGTACTTCTTGAACCTAGTATCTACAAAACGTACTAGAGAGGGAAAGGATACTTTCAGGCACTGTGTGCTTACCATAAGCTGCCGCTGCGTTTTTAACGCGGACTTTCTTTCCATCCCGGCCGTAATCGCGTCTTGGGGCGAGCCACCCGTATAGAAAGCACCTATGTAAGTCCGCGTTAATAACGCAGGGGCAGCTCATGGTACGGCTACTGGTTCCACAGGAGGCGAGTAAGGGATGATTTGTCGACTTTTTTCTCGCTCACTAAACAAAGAGTAGATATAGATCCTATGTCAGTAAAATTAACAAATATACCTATATATATGTGTAGATGATCGTTGGCTGTTCACACTGCCGCTTCCTCAGTGAGGGTTTTTAATATTTTTTTCTGACACTGGGGCGGTGATATGGCGTAAGGACCAACAAACTGTCAAAATAAATACGCGAATTGAATTTTCTATATATTTTGTGGTTTATTTATTCTTAAAACCATTACATAAGGAATAATGTTTTCTAAAATAAATAAACGTTTCCGAGTCAATTCCCATGAAATGCCTTTAGTACTTACCGTTTGGTATTCGGATTTGATAGCTGGCTGCCAAATGGGAATTATAGTTTCCCGTCTGGTAGGATGAAATGGGACTAACTTTCCCATCTCGTATCTGGATTTGGTACAAACCTGATTACAAACCGGTAATGATAAGTCCCGATTTAAAGCCAGTTACCTATTGGGATTTTAATCCCATTTCGAAGCTGGTTTGGTAGCCAATCTACTAAAGGATGAAATGAACAAAGTTCTAGTAATTTTGTTTAGTGTCAGTCATTTTGAGTTCCTGTTTTAGGGCCCAATCTTCAGTTCGGCGACCGTTTTCTAGTCGTCATACATTTATGAAATTAATAAACTCCAAATGTAACGATCCAAATGTAATTATAACGATAATGGTGAGACATTTCGAAATTATACTTCAAATAGTCTGGTCCCGCCATTAAAACGTTATAATGGCGGAACCAGGTCCTGAATTCTGTCCATATTCTGTCGATTCATATTGCATTATTTAGTACTTACTGAATTTGTACTATTTGGTACCTGTTGTAAAAAAAATTGTACTTCTTTCATTCCAAAATTATATTTGAAATAGTCTGGTTCCGCCAGATCATTTGAAGCAGGCTATTTGAAATATAATTTTAAAATGGAAGAGGTACTAATTTTTTTTACAAGAGGTATCAATACCAAATAGTACTAATTCAGTACTAAATAATGCAATATGAATCGACAGAATATGGACAGAATTCAGGACCTGGTCCCACCATTATAACGTTATAATGGCGGGACCAGACTGTTTGAAGTATAATTTTGAAATGGAAGAGGTACTAATTTTTTTACAACAGGTACCAAAAAGTACAAATTCAGTACTAAATAAATAATGCAATATGAATCGATCGAATTCAGGATTTGGTTCCGCCATTATAACGTTATAATGGCGGGACCAGACTGATTGAATATAACTTTGAAATAGAAGAGGTACAATTTTTTTTACAACAGGTACTAAATAGTACAAATTCAGTACTAAATAATGCAATATGAATCGATCGAATTCAGGATCCGGTCCCGCCATTATAACGGTTACCTCCAAATACAATTAGAATTTCGATATTTTATGTTCAGTGCCTATGAATCTGACAGCTGTTTGGACCACACGCCTATACACGGTGGAATTTAATCGGTGAACAAGAACCCATTTTTCTAACTCAGTAATCGATGGCGGTCACGTTTATGTAGTACTTAAGTGGAACCAAGTTTTTTTTTAGCATATTTTTTTTTATGTTGAAATTAAAATTTATTGTCACCCTACTAAAGGTTTAGTCTGAAAAGTTTAATACCTCTTTTCAAACTATCAGCCATAGAAACTTAAAACATAAATGAGCAATAACCACTCACATGCTTTAATTTTTGCGATAGAGACTCTATTTCTATGTAAAATAAGAGCGATGCATGGCTGATAGTTTGAAAAGAGGTATTAAACTTTTCAGACTAAACCATTAGTAGGATGACAATAAATTTTAATTAAAGTTTAATTACAACATAAAAATTTGTTATGCTAAAAAAAAAACTTGGTTCCACTTAAGTACTACATAAACGTGACCGCCATCGATTACTGAATTAGAAAAATGGGTTCCTGTTCACCGATTAAATTCCACCGTGTATAGCGTTGCCTGCAAAAGATCGAAAACCCTAACTTACTGGCCAACGATACAGTAAATATAATAAACAGTAGCCGTACCATGACTTTACAAGTATCGGTAACATTAGGTTTTATTAAATACGTTGAGCAGGCCATCGCGCTCGCTCCTATTTGTAAGCGCGAGCACGATAGAATGCACGTAGCACGCATCGAGTAAAACCTTACGTAATTACGTATCCTTTACTTTCCAGCTCATGGCACGGCTACAGTACCTACCTACTCTTCTGTACTCTTCTGCTGAGAACTAATATTCGCAAAATTTAAATATTGGTGGCCTAAATATATGCATAGCTTAAACATAGGTTTCAATCTGTTGAGTATCGAAAGTTCATCGCCTCGTCTGTTCTTGTATCAACGTCTGTGCTATGTACAAATTGTTTTATATCCATGTAGGAATACTTCAGTAAATAGATGACGAATAGTACCTAATACCAAAGTTTGGGGCTACTATTAACGATGTAATCGAGATAATGGGTTGCCGAATGGTTGACACATACATATTATAGTTTTTATACAGGGTGTGGCCTGTAACAGGAGCAAAAAATCAAATGGAAGACTCCTCTGACTGCCTCTAGTTATTCGCAAAAGGTCCCAGTGTTTTAAAGTTATTCATTAAGGAGAAACAGTATGTTAAAGTTACGACCTATGAGTGATGTATCTAGGTATCACAACATTGTACCTTATTAATGATTAAACATATTGGTAGTTCAGTGGACATAAAACTAAATGAGCTAAAAAGTTTTTTTGAACTCATGGTTTTTTAACTGGTATAGCAAAAAAAATTTTTTTTTTTGTGTTACACCGATTTAACTTTTTTGGTATAAGTCGACTGCAGTAAAAGTACATAAGAAACGGGAAAAAAATTGTTTTTTTTTGGAAAAAATTTTTTTTTTTAAGTTTTAACTATTAAATTATGACTATTTATTGGCTTATTAGTGTACCGTTTCATTTTTTGCTCCTATTACAGGCCACACCCTGTATACATAATATATTCTTGCTCTATATTCTATACTCGGTTTGGTTAGATATTTAAAAAAAGGTAAACAATCTTGCAGTATCTTTTTATTGAAAACTACAAATAGAAAATAAGTTTTACCAAATATACGTAATATAACAAAGAAATACAGTGATTTACATTGTTTTGATTCATTAAGTACCTAGTTTGGATTTTTAAATACATTTTTCAATAAAAAGATAGTGCAAGATTTTTTACCTTTTTAAAATACCTAACCAAACAGAGTACAAGTGAGACAATTTTTACATTTTGTTTACAAGTGTGATATTTGCGCCGGTAACCAATTACAATTATGGTCTCGTTTATACACTTTTCGACCCAGCGAATATTCGAGCCGGTAGCAGTCGAGCCAACGTATATTTGTGACCGAGATTATGGGATGACAATCTCGGTCACAAATATACGTCGATTGTCCAATCGAAACATTAATTTTGATTTTAGGATACATTATTTCTACGATTTTCGACACAGCGAATATTCGATCCATAATAGCCACTCAATAGCTTTTGGTAACTGTGGTTACCAGCTGTCACTCTTATTTTACATAGGAATAAAAGTAGCAGTTGAGCCAACGGACTTTAAGATACTCCTATAGTGCGTACGTATCTCAGTTCCGATTCAATAGTGACATACGAGGTTACTAAGAGTGGTGACAGTTTTCATAAGAACTCTACCTGAACTTCACTCCACAGAATGTGATATTTTTCTGCGCGAGTGCAAGACTGAATTTTCATAGTAGAGGAGAGTGGGGTACAGTGAATCCCTTTTTTTTTACAAATGTTGTAGTGGTGTTATTTTTATTTGTAATTTTCTAGATACCTTATTGTCCCACCTATTCCTTAGAGGACACATTTTCCAGCACAAGTATATAATTTACATATAGCTTTAAAATCATTTTCATTATAAAAAAGTGAACTAAAGTTACCTCTTCAATCAAAAATCACAGAACAGTTCCTAGTTTGAGGTAAAAAAACCAAGAACAAGACTTTTCAGGTATAATTGAAAGTATCTTCCGTTATTTAGTTACTCCAATATTAGTATCACACAGATGAGCAAATTCGTGAAAAAAGAATACCGGATTATTAAAGCGATAAATAAAGCTAATGCAAAATATTCACAGTGCACCTTTATTCACTGTACCCCACTCTCCCCTATTTTTCTGCACAGTCTGGTTGGTACTGTATGCAGATATTTTCTCGCATAATGCATTCGCATAACATAGTTTGATGTTGGTGTTGAAATGTAGACCTCTTTAACTCTTGTCGGTTTCGATCACCGACACTCATGTAGAAAATGCTCACTTTCATCACTTGTATTCAGTAACAATATTTATTCGGCAAAACACAGCTCATAATAATGTCGAAAATTAAATAGTATATAAACATTATACTTAATTACAAATATATGAATGTTTCTTGTCACCAAGTTCAATACCATTTTCTTGAAACGTGTTCCGTTACATTTTCTTTAGGTTCTTTCCGCTGAAGTATCTTCCCAATCTTCAACTGTATTTCAATATTCAACTGAAAAAAAATGATTGTATAAATATAAGTATGGTTGTGAGATTAACAAGCCAAAGAAAAAAGCAAGTGTCATGATTTGGCAAGTAACGATTAAGTTAGCGTTTACTCGATACGTAAAGTAGGCGCTCGGCGCTTGATTCATGATGTACTGGAGCATCATGTGAGCGTGATAAAATGCTTTATGTATAGAGTAAACTCTAACGCTGAACAAAGTGTGCCCCGCCTGGAAAATGCCAGTGTTATGACCAGCCAGGTCAACAGATTTGACCCCGTGTGACTTTTTTTGTGGGGTGAGGTGAAACGGCGAGTATACGTTGAAGAGGCCCAAGTCCAATAATAAGAGCATTTTGATGAACTTAAAAGTGAAAACTTGTGATGGGAAATATCGAAGGAAACATTCATGTAAATTAATTAATAAGCATGAGAAATGGACTCCATTAATTAGGTATGTTTTTTTGATTCCAATCATTGTACATAATAGTAGTTTATGCAACCGTACGTAATGCCTGATTACGTATAGTTGCATACACTACTTTATCTACACACATATCATAAGTGCTCTAAGATGCGTTCAGAAACAGAGCCTTCTCATACTTGGCTCTCGACTTTTGCGGCAACAGGTTGTTAGTTGCTGTCATAGCTGCATTGAGTATGTCCAGCGGAGTGCTCATATCGTTATCCAAGTCACTGCCACTCATTATCAAATAATTATCAATATTATCACAAAGTATTTACAACTTTTCACAATTTTTCACTTGTAAGGCAATAAACAAAAGGCAGGAATGGCACCGATTTGAATTTCTGTATTTTTTTTAAATCATAGACTACCGAATGATGTCCCTATTCTTGTCACTCGATATGAAAATATCGTCCGATTGTTACTAAAAAATATACTGAATTAACTTATTGTGTTGATGACTGGCTGAATATTTATAGATACCAGAATAGGCACCCCACTTGAATCTGACAGCTGTTCCAAATTTAAAACTCATAACCTCCGGAAAAATCGTATATAATGTTAACTTTATGTATGTGCCAAGTTCTGATGGTGGGTAATGCTGGTCATTGTCTATTGTTTCTGGACGCATTTTAGAGCACTTAACGATATTTGTGTAGATAAAGTTGATTTAAAATTTTGAAATACGCCTCAATAAAGAAAGTTTCTGTGCTACTTTGTAATTTTATCACGTTTCCCCGACATAATTTAAAACATTCGACAAATTTAACACACAGAAAATTTCTTTATTTTGACGGTCCTAAGCCCGTGCAAGTAAGACGGAGGATTTGGGATCTAGTAAGATATTTTTGCCAAGTCATAATGATAAGTTGATACCCGATGCACATTACCGCCGCCGCTTTTCCAACCCGCCATGCCGCGTGCGATGACGTTTTAAATAAATAGTTGCCAGTTCGTGTGTTTTGCTAGTTATGCACATTGATAATGCGCAATGCGTCCAAATTTCCTGTTAGGTTTGCGGATAAGTTAAAACATTGGTATTTCAGTTTTTTTGTACCTACTAACAAAAAATGCTAGTATTCTGTAACTTGGACTACTATTACGTATGTTGATTTTTTGTACTGGTGAAAAAGTAACCCATGTATATATACATATATATACACATATATATATGTGGTCATATGTATATGTGGTCTGTCAAAAAAGTACCTATTACTGGAAAATAAACCTTGAAAATAAAATTCAAATTTCAATTACATTGGTGACAGACGTCCTTTCAGGACGCCTACACAGATCAGGGGATAAGGTTTAAATTTATCAACATTATTTATTTATAATTTCTAATACCTACCCTCCATACTTAACTTTAGTGGGTATACCTGCTTAGCCAATTTTGCTATTTGGTATTGTCGCTTATTGGAAAGGATGTCGATTAATTTAACCATACCGATAACTCTTTTCACAAAATAATTATTGCCGAGTGATTTAAAAATGCCACGAAGAAAAAAAACCTGTGACGAAATGGAGCTGTGGAAAAATATTATCCTGAATTACATGCCAAATTATACAATTATGTCACAGGGTGGATACGGCATACAAAAACTAAATCTGACATTTGTCTGTGCCTATGTGTGCGTACGGGTATGTTTGTATACGCGCAACTCGCACAATCACGCAACAGGGCTGCCTCAGATATGGCAGATTAACTAGTTGGTACTTAAGTAACAAATGAATATATACTTTAACCTGTACAATACACATTTACTAATTACTAAGTTAGTATATAAATAACAGACTCACTTTCACCACAGAATAAGTAATTATAGCACATCTCCAACTCTAACGGAACAGAACAACGCAACCCAAGGAAACTATTGTTTTTCTCACGTCCAAGAAATATCACTTTTTAGGGTTCCGTAGCCAAAATGGCAAAAACGGAACCCTTATAGATTCGTCATGTCCGTCTGTCCGTCTGTCCGTCTGTCCGTCTGTCACAGCCAATTTACTCGGAAACTATAAATGCTACAGTAACGAAATTTAGTAAGGATATGTGTTGTATGAACCGCTACAGGAATGTGATACTAAATTGTAAAAAAAACCATTGGGGTGGGGGCCCTCCATACATGTAACTGAGGGATAGAATTTTTTTTTTAGTTGTACATAAGCGCGTGGGGTATTAATAGAAAGGTCTTTGAAAATGATATGAAGGTTTATACATCACATTTTTATTTAAGCAAATCGTTTTCGAGATATCAGGTCTCAAAGTCTGAAAATGTGTCCCCCCCCCCTCTATTTTTTAAACTACGCGATATAAAATTCTGAAAAAAATATATGTTATGCACATTAATAAACTCTATCAACGATTTTTGGTTTGATAAAATTATCTCCTACAGTTTTTGAGGTAGGTTGATTTAACTGTATTTTTTAATAATAAATTGATAATGGTACGGAACCCTTTGCGCGCGAGTCCGACTCGCACTTGGCCGGTTTTTTTTAACACCATTTTATCATTGTTACACGTGTCATCTACATAATAGTTACATATTGTGATAAACATTTTCATGTTAGTTTTAACATCTGCTTCGATAATATTGATGATGATTTTAACCAGCTTCGAGTTCCCTCGCACTTCCTCCAACTTCATCACCAGACCCATCTTGTGGTATTTGACCCATATGCTAATCCTCAAAAGCCAACACAACATATCATTATCCTTAACCAACTCCAAGTTCCCTCGCACTTACTCCAAATTCATCATCAGGCCTATTTTGTGATATTTGACACATGCTCACCAAGAGGATCCTAAAAAGCCAACAGAACATATCATTATCTCAAACCAACTCCGAGTTCCCTCGCACTTACTCGAAGTTCATCATCAGGCCTATCTTGTGGTATTTGACCTAACTGCTAATCCTAAAAAGCCAACATAGCATATTATTATCTGAAGCCAAGCCAAGCTCAAGCCAATTCATCATCAAGTCCATCTTGTGGTACTGGACCTAACTGCTCACCGAGAGGATACTAAAAAGCCAATACAACGTACAACTATCTCAAGACCTCTCCGAGTTCCCTCGCATTTCCTCCAAGTTCATCATCAGGCCTATCTTATGGTATTTGACCTAACTGCTCATCCTATAAAGTCATCGTAGGATATCATTGTCTCGAACCTACTCCGAGTTCCCTCGAACTTCGTCCAATTTCATCATCAGGCCTATCTTATGACACGGAACCCAACTGCATACCAAGATAATACTAAAAAGCCAACATAACATTTATCGATGTCAAATCAACTCCGAGTGCCCTCTTTGGTATATGACATTTAATATTTATAATTTATATAGTATTAAGTAGTGTGACTACTGGAGAAAAATAAAAAGTACAAATCAAAATATTTAGTTAATAAATAATTTGATTTGTGTTTTCACAATAATATATGTTAAATATTATTCTAACAATAAGTTTAGTGTCTCCCTGGCACAATTATTTGGAGTTTTCAAGAGATTTTTATCTATTTCTATATTGCATAAACAGCCGCTTTTGATGACAAGGTCACATACCTAAAGACACCACATACCATAAGGTGAAAGTGCAAATAAAACATCATCATTTTACGTGTCCTCTATAGATACTTACCGTAAAATTTAATTTTTTTCATCGTTCTGTCGGTGGTATAAAAATATACATGTACATGCCACATTTAAGCTTTCTAGTTGATACTAAAGGTGCATGCAGACCAAAAGAGCATTCGCTGTTCTATCCCCCACTCTACGAAATCAACGAATCTCGTTTCGTGTAACGATCGAATTTCGTAGAGTTGGGGATTAGAACAACGAATGCTCTTTTGGCCTGCATGCACCTTAACGATCGCCGAGCTTAGCCACGGACGGACAAATAGACACACATACTGGAATATAAGGGACTGTGGGTTGAACTCCCAAATCTTTTTCTTATAATGAACAGACGGTCACCTTCATCATCATCATCACAGAGTTATTCACTTGTCGTTGGAGTATCTCCCAGCCCTCTCTTTCCCGTGCAAGATATGCATAACGTTTTCTTGTCGAGTTTTTTTGCCATGACAGTAAAGGAAAATACATTTCTTTTTCTTTATAATTGTTGAAATGGAAATACAATTTACTCTACTGTAGACTTACTAATTGAGCATAATTTAACCTAACCTAACCTAACCTAACCGAAGCCACTTCGCCATAGCAGTGAATTACTGCTGACTTGCTGAGGTCGCAGTTGTATCCTAACCTAAACCACTTTGTCATAACAGTCAATTGCTGATAAGGTCGCAATTGTAACCTAACCTAACGTACTTACATTGATATAGTACTTATAGTAGTGACTTACTAATAAGGTGGCAGTTCTAACCTAAGGCACTGGTCTCACCGCGAGCTATCGGTTAAAAAACACGAACAAAAGATACGCACTCCCGTGTAAATAAAAGATACACTCTCTTTTTAACCGACTTCAAAAAGGAGGAGGTTTACAATTCGTCGAAATCTTTTTTTTTTTTAATGTATGTTCCCCGATTACTCAAAGACGCGTGGACCGATTTGAAAAATTCTTTTTTCGTTTGAATGGGTATACCTTCTAGTTGGTCGCATTGTCACCGAATCCAGATCTGATGATGGGATCCTGGAGAAATCGAGGGAACTCTTCAAATGTTGTAGGCACACATGACATTTTTCATTTATTTTCGAAGACTATTCAAATATTTGCGTCTAGTCATGAACCTTTACGTTGGTGATCTGATGATGGAAGGTACAACTCCTTAGCAATTAGGAGTTGGGGGATAATTCTTTAAGTATAACATATTTCGTGTATTTTGGAAGCTATTTGAGTATTTGCCTTTAGGTGGTCATCCTTTCATGTTGGTGAGCTGATGATGAAAGGTACAACTCCTTAGAGATTAGGAGTTGGGAGACAATTCCTTAAATATAACATATTTCATGTATTTTGGAAGCTATTCGAGTATTTGCGTTTAGGTGGTCATCCTTTCATGTCGGTGAGCTGATGATGAAAGGTACAACTCCTTAGAAATTAGGAGTTGGGGGATAATTCTTTAAATATAACACAGTTCATGTATTTTGGAAGCTATTTGAGTATTTGCATTTAGGTGGTCATAGTCTCATGTTGGTGAGCTGATGACGAAAGGTATAACTCCTTAACTATTAGGAGTTGGAGGATAATTCTTTGAATATATCTATTTAAGTGTTTGCTTAGTAGTTATGACATGTCGGTTAGCGGTAAGTGATTCTTTAAATAATATAGGCATGCTAAGGCTGTTACCTATAATCTTTGAAATTATTCATACTTGCTGATGATACAATGTATATCTCCTTGATAATGGGATAATTCTTTGAATATAACAACTGTCATACATTTTCGAGATCTATTTAAGTGTTTGCTTAGTAGTTATGACATGTTGGTTAGCGGTAAGTGATTCTTTAAATAATATAGGCATGCTAAGGCTGTTACCTATAATCTTTGAAATTATTCATACTTGCTGATGATACAATGTATATCTCCTTCATAATGGGATAATTCTTTGAATATTTAAGGTATCCAGTTCAGGTTTTCTGGCCTATTACAGTGCAGTACATTCTAATTATAAGTATTTAGAGCATACTAAATAACGATTTTACACTACTAAAAAGCAAAAAATTGGCTTGGCACCGACTTCTAAGAAATCTGTAGCGTACCTAGCCATAATATTTTATTTCAATGAATAAGGTAAAAGGTTTAAAGGTTTGTGTAGGAAATCCTAAGAAGTAGGAACTATAATTATTTTTGACTTTTTAGTTTGGGCGAATTTTTGAAGGCGGTTTTATTTTTATTTTAAAATATTTTATATTTACACGGGAGTGCGTATCTTTTGTTCGTGTTTGTAGCCGATAGTTCATAGCTTAGTAGCTCACGGTGAGACCGATGCCTTACCTAACCCACTTGTCCTACCCAGTTCTAACCTAACCTAACGTACTTTGATACAGTAGTGACTTACTAATGAGATGGCAGTTCTAACCTAACCTAACGTACTTTGATATAGTAGTGACTTACTAATGAGATGGCAGTTCTAACCTAACCTAACCCACTTTGTCCTACCCAGTTCTAACGTAACCTAACGTACTTTGATATAGCAGTGACTTAATAATGAGATGGCAGTTCTAACCTAACCCACTTTGTCGTAGCAGTGAGTTCCTAATGAGATCGCAATTGTTCTAGTCTAACCTTACCCAGTTTGCCACAGCAATAATGAACGGTAGTCAAGATCGTTGTTCTAACCTAACCAATCAATCACCTCATCTTTTTCTTAACATTGTCTTATTACATATCGTTATAATAAGTATATGTACCAAACCCAATCTACCATAATAGATAATGCATTTCTGCCTAACGTAAAATATATGTATGTGAAGTACGTTTCGGAGAGTTGTATACACGGTGTTACGTCAGCATTCCGAAAGATTTTAATGCTGGATTCCTGACCATATTTAGAGTCTTTAATGTTACATAAAATTTCCTGGATTCGGCTTGGTTTCAGAGATAATCAACCTTTTTTCGAAATAAGTTTTTCGACGTAACTCGTCATTTAACTTCTTTTGAATTACAATGCTACCACAATGTGTTCTAATATTACCACACCTTTTGCCTGACAATCAAAAAATACGAATAGACTTGACGAAATAACCTGTACCTAAAAAAACAATTGAAATAAATAATTTAAACAAATTGTTGTTGTGATAAAAAGTACTGGAAATGTTAAAAAGTATTCAAATCGGCCTAAAAAAAAGAAAAAAATTTTTTTTTTGGTGGAATTGACATAAGGTCTCATAATATTTTGTGTTTATTTTGATGTCTAGAATGCATAGTTAAAACCTTTGGCAGTGCTCGCGTAACACCGTGTATAATTATGTACCTATGCCAAAAATATGGACATCCAATTTCTGCGAAATAACACATGACCTAAATAATAATATGCCAAAATAGTTTCTGGCAAAGTAATATTCTAAATATTGTTTACAAAAATTGATTATGCCAAGTATCTTATAACATAAGCGTTTCGAAAAAAAAATGCCATGTAGAGGGAGCCCTAAACAGACAGAGAGACAGACAGACATACAAACAATGATTTTGAAACTTTACAAAATAAACACACCGTCAGGTGGGCATCAAGTCATGTGGTAATTCTTTATGTATGTCATAAGAAAAGTTATAGTAACTGTACATTGCAAGCACTGCACATCCCCCCGACAGCATTAAATATAATTGCTGTACCCACGATCACGCTGACTTAATACACTTATTTTAATTATTTTATTCGTTAACGTTTATACGTCCGTAGCTGATACTCTTCATGCGTTAGTTTACAGTAAATTATATCATAACCATAGATCAGTGATTTTATTTATCACATCCACCATCAAGAATGGGGCAAGTGTTGGGCTCGTACGGTAACTTAAACTCAGATCACATCATCAGTCTATAATTAGTCCACTGCTGGACAAAGGCCTCTCGTATTAGGTACCTAAGCATACGGACGCATTAGGAAGTAAATACCCATAATCGCTACGCAGGGCAAGCTGTTGCCCATCATCCAATATTCAATAAATAATGGTCAGTGACACTTCGAATCCCTTATTTGACTATTAGGGCACCCAAGGGAAGAGTTGGGGTGGTAACAAATGTATTTCTATTGCCGTCACCACACGGCCACTCAACTTATACTCATTACATACCATTTTAGAAGAATCAGTTGTGAAATTCAGACGGATGCAAAATAATATTTTCTGAATCAGAGTTCGCTTATTATAATAAGAATTGTTTCCCAGCGGAAATACTCTAGATCTTTAAGTTCAATGGGTTCAAACAAGTTTTAATTTCTTAACACGCCATGTGGAAAGCACAAAAAATATTTTAACTACCTACCTATTTGCAGAAAGTACATTTTAAAATAAATATACAAAACCTTGCCTATCAATAATTATGTTTACACATAGGTAAGTAGGTGACTATCAAATTTGCTCAGTGTATTTTACAGGGATCTGTTACGAATTGAAACGGTCACATGTACAAAAATCATGCATTCAAACAAAGAAAAACAGGTGGGCAGTCAAATCGACAGGCAAACTTTAACTTTCAGCCAGGCTATGAACAGGCACAGAGACGAATAGACAAACAGATCTTCTGATTTCATTAACGTGGAGGTTTATTTAGTTTTTAGGTCATGAAGACTTCAAATTTGAGAATTTAGGTATTCAGTTTAAATCAACGTTTTCTTCCGTATGGACCAACAGACACACAAACTTACTAGGAAGTGATACGTTGTTTCCTGTCGTTGATTTTTATACGTATATAATAATTATGTATGTATTATGAATTAAAAAACGCACCAAGTGCGAGTCGGACTCCGTACCACTATCAGTTTATCATAAAAAATACAGTTAAAACAACCTATCTCAAAAACTATAAGAGATACATCTTGTCTCTTTTTCGTTTATTAAATACGAGTATATGTATTTTACCATCTCTTTTACGCATTATGAATTATGAAGATAAGTGTTTGTCAACTATCAATAAATTGTAGGAAGAAAAGTGTCAACTATCAATAAATTGTAGAAGTATGGTGTGAAGTATTTATTTCGCTCATTTTGTTAGAGTATAACGTATCTTTACTTATATATCATTGGCGGTTCATACAACACAATCCTCACCAAATATCATTACTTCCGAGTATTCCATTTATTGTTTCCGAGTAAATTGGATGTGACAGACAGACACACACGGACAGAGACGGACATGACTTGACGAATATAAGGTTTTCGTTTTTTGCAATTTTGGCAACGGAACCCCAAAAACAGTTTGCTAAATTAGGAGACGGTTATGAATAAAGGGGTTATAATCTTCCAAATCACTACATAATATAAAACAAAGTCGCATTCTCTTGTCCCTATATCCCTATTGTATGCTTCAATCTTTACACCTACGCAACGGATTTCTATAGATATAGATAGAGTGATTTAAGAAGAGAAGGTTTTAGGTAGACTATAAAACTTAAAATTATTTGAATAAAATAGTCTGCAAGTATAAAACCTGATAGATTATCATTATAGGTCCATAAGAGATTGCCTAATCTAAAATCAAAATGCCATGTTCATACCTACGTAACGTACAGATTAATAAAATTAGGACTCCAACTATTCAATATGTATTTAAGTATTTGTATGTATCTATTCTATATATTACATATTTTGTAGTTTAGTTCTCACACAAGCCTTGATTGAGTTTATTGTGGGACTAGGTTGATATGTGTAAGATGGTCACATGCTAAATATATTTATTTGTTCATATACTAATCGTCCAATAATAAAGAAATTTTTTTTTTTAAATTATGTTGTTATTATTCTAAACACGACAAAACATAGCTATATAAATATTTAATTATTTTTAGTGTTTCTTGTTATATCGGCAATATTTTAGGTAGGTACAATCAGCAGCAGATATTGCTTAACGAGTAGGGTGTTCACAATGATCTTAACACACTCTAATAGTCGTGCATAGTTTATTTTGAAAACTCTGCCCGCTTAGCAATATCTGCTGCTGATTGTACATCATCTGAGAAAATTTCAACTAATTATCCATTAGATACATATTGGTGATAGACAGACAGATGGACAGACAGTGAAGTATGAAGATGCCCAGGATCGCGCAAAGAGGAGGAAAGGTAGGTACGGACCCTGGCAAAAGCCGGGATAACGATAGGTAGAAACAAAAGAATAGCCTTCATAATAATATTACAGAAACGTGATTAAACTTAATGTTTGTACAAGTTATTTTCCAGTCATCCTTGTCGCACACGCATATTGGCGCGACTGGTGCGAGCAAGAGGGAAAGAATAGTAGTAGTAGTAGTAGTTGCATTTCGATGCAAGTGCAAAAAAAAAATTTTTTTCCACGTGGATGAAAGTCAATCACCCGAGTTAAAAAGAAGTTTTTACACGTGTATCGAACGACTTTTCTCATAACAAGTGCCTTAAAAAGAGAAATTAACGTACGAGAAGCGTGCGCAAAGTTTACTTCTCCGCACTAGTTAGGAAAAGTAAGTTACGCAGTCAATAAAGCTAGCTCATATCACAATAATATAGGAGGCGGGGACTTGACGCTAGGTAGGTCGACTTGTGGAGGAATGCCCCATGATATTAGTATAATAAATATATTGTTTGATAACAGCCTAAAACAAGCCATAATATTACCGCGAGTTTTTTTTTCATCGTTTGTTTTCAAATTGTTCCAGTAATATGGTTTCTAAACCAGAGCTACTTTACTTTTTATTTTAATTGCGAGAAATTAAAATATACTAATTATTCATAGGTACACAATAACACGATAATTTTAACTGTGACTCTGCTCGGTCTGAGACGCTCATTTTGAGAGGTTGCCGACAGTATGCAGCGCGCAGCGCCGTCTCACATGGTGATTGGTTGATTTGAAAAGGTAATGTCTTTGAGTGGACAGTTTGAATGAAATTATTTGAAAATATTACATACGTAGCTAAAACTTTAGTATTGCTTTGTAAGTCTAATGACAGTAATGACTGTTGGAATATGTCAAGTGAAAAGTATATGGGTATTGTTATCTATTACATATTATAGATTGACAAGTTACACACCTATAACATACTGAATACTTTCGCTGTCCTGCAATATATGTGTACCTACACATAGTTATTTAAGCTACAGTTAGTCTCTAATACGACGACATTAGGTTCATATGATATGAATTCCATAATGAATTATACAACTCTAAAAGTAGTAAACACTCACTGAGCATTAGTTGCACAAATAATTGGGGTTTGATTGGTGGAATCTGATGTTTCAGGCTCGTGAGTTTGGTCGGTCTTAATATCCCGCCAAGCTGCTATCCTCCTGAAATTGTCACATTGGTGAATTTAATTTATTATACCTCCCTATCTGTTTCTTTTTATTGAAATTAATAATAACTGACAAAGTTCGTGTCGCAATTGGCAATAGAATAAAGGTAATAATATGTATATCTACTACAGAATCATTTGAATTCGACAAAGATTAGCTGGCAAATGTAAAATGTGAGAGTGTCATAAATATAGAAGAAAAAATGTTCTAACTACTTTAAAAGCGGCTCGGGTATTCCGTTAGGTTAGTTGTACTTATTAAATAGGTGTTTTAACTATTACGCTTCAAATTTTAAATTTTCGCTACGGCGAGATACTTACTATGTGGTGCCATGGTGAAGGAGTAACCCCGCTTCTACTCGACGCTTTTTCTTTTCCCCCCAGAACAACGGTGTTTTCGGTACTCATTTTTATTCGTTCTGCCCATCGTTGTGGGCATGTTTATGATATCGATTTTATCGAAACAAACACTTTTGCCTTGACTTGTGGAACAAAATTGCAAAATGTTGACTCATAGATGACATTGACTTTGCTGTGACAAATGAACAAAATATTTTATGACCACTTACCAAAAAGTATTTTACGCGTCCATTTAAATTAAAGTCGTCAGCCTCGGTAGCCGAGTTAGTTGTGACCCTATCTATGAAGCTGGAGGTTCCGGGTTCGAATCCCAGTGAAAGCATTATTTTGTGTATTTTTTTTATCACAAATATTTGTTCCTTGATCGTGGCTATCTATGTGTTTAAGTATCTGTATGTATGTAGTTACATGATATGTATCATCGCTTATTTCTTATTACCCACAACACAAGCCTTAATTTAAGCTTAAGATGTCCCGATATATTTATTTGTTTATTATTATTATTAATTTATAGCCACTTATTTTATTTATTACCTCTCAGATATTAATTAGTACCTATCATATTAATGTGCTCCTTTCTTCCAAACTGTTGTACAAGTTACGCTAAATGAGAATTAAAGTGACCATCATAGTTAGATACAAAAGTAGCTACCTAACTACCTACTGGCTGTAATTCATAAAAAATACTGACCGATATATTGTATTTTGAGATCCGACCTGGCGAATCGAGGGATAAAATTTTACCGGATATTTTATTTGATAAAATAAAAACAATAACAACATACCTATTTTATGAATTACGCTTACTTTTAATAATCCATCTATTGACCGAATATATTACTAATTAGTGAGGTCATTTAACTAGCAGTTTTAAAGTGACATCTGTGATGGATATGGTTAAGCTTACCTTGTCATCTGCCTCCATGTCAGTTTTCATGGATAGTATTATTCACGCACATATACAAAGGCAAAGAGCGAAATTGTATCAATTTTCAAATTGATAATTCAGAAATACTATACCACTTTTTGGACTTTTTTTTACATACGCGCCATCTACGGGATACGTACAACTTACTATCAAGGTTCAAAATTACAAAAAGTCTACTAATTAACAGAGTTAATGTCGACAAATTTGTATGAAAATCTCACAGGGACATCCACCTTAATTTATTTCGGATTTTCCATAACGTTCGTCATTTGTTCTTTCGATTGACAACTCAATCAATTTTTTTATTAATGACAGGACCCCGCCTTTATTTCGTCATTTGACGTGTTTTGAACTTCGTTTAAACAAAGTTCATTGTTTGTCATACCAATGATTACCATATGTGCTAGGTGAACTAAATTTTAGTTATGTTCTTGCGCATGACTCGACGATATGGACGAGTCAAAGAAAACGTTGACAGAAGTCAAACTATATAAGTAATTAAAAGTAGATATCCCTGTGGCTGCTGCTGTCATGTGGATGGATCTGCATTCTTGCCTGATAGTCTGATAAAATAACTTTTCAGTAGAAAAAAATCAGTAGAAAAATTTTTTAGAAATAATTTTTATACAACACAAGTAACGGGACTGCACTTAGTTGGGCATTTTCGCGAGAAGAGATCAAAAAACTTATTTTTCTGAAACAGGTAAATTTTATGTTTTTCCTGCTCAGAATCACGAGCTCTTTCGATCCTACTAGAAGAAAAAAAGTGTCCCAACTTTTTGTTTCTATTACGTAACAGTTTTTCAAACATTTTGTTAGCGGTTACAAAGTGGAGAGCATGTAAAATGTATGAAAAATGTGGGACCATTTTTTTCTTGTACTTTTTTTCTCCTAGATTGAAAGAACTCGTTATTCTGAGTAGGAAAAGCATTAAATTTACCTACCTTAAAAAAAAAATTTTTTGTATCTCTTCTCGCGAAAATGCCCAGTTGCTTTTCGGCAAACCCGCGATATGTCACTATAACGCAGATTTCCAAAATTACCACAGTTTTGTCGTAAAGCAGTGTCTTATTCTTTGGCCATCTTGTATAGATTCAGAAGACGTATTTAGGATTAATACTATGGAGTCCGTCCATTAAGCTACTCATTCCAGTGATGTTGGTGAGATTATCGTTAAATTTTATCTGTATTATTAGTCCTGCTTATCTCTCATTAATCAGCCTGTATATCTTTTTGCGTAAAGTTTGTCTATTCTTTAGGTATCCTTCGACATGCCTAATAGGTACCTACAATATATCTTTTGCAATAAAAATAAACCATTTTCAATTGCATTTTCTTCAACAATAAAATAAAGGATAATGAACTCTACTTTCTTAGTAATTTGATCCAATTTATGCGAACTGTGTGTGGGCGGCACAAGCTTGGAAAATATCTCTCGAGTTCTAGCGTCGTCTAAGTGCGTGAAGTACTTGCCCGAGACTAATGGTCAAGATTACTTATTGTGGAGTTGAACCAATCGATAGGTACACGCTGTGGGCGTTGGTTCATGCGTGGTCATCATGAGACGAACGCGTGCTATGCTCGTTACTTTTTAATTGTGGGTAGATAGAAAAAATGGGGTAACTTTCTTATGAGGCCACCGCCTGAGTTAGTCAAACGACGGCTTTGAATAATTTAATGTCACAATTTATGTAACGCGCTTTAAAGCCAAAATTGATCTGACGCACTATAAATACATACACATTAATTAAATCAACCATAGTTGGGAAATAAGAATTATAATCACTAGTTGGGTTAGGTTAGGTTGGATTATGTAAAGTTGGGAATAAAAATTCGGCCAAATGACACTTCCGCGAAAAGTTGGTTGGTAGGTGAAATTCGGCAATACAATTTTCGGCGAAAAGGCAGAGAGCCCTCGAAAATTATCGTAATGTATGTATGGTATGTTGCGCATGCATAGTTTTGTAAGGATAAACAAACTAACCACAAAAAGGTTAAAGGTTGGCATTAAAAAAAAGTTTAGAAATGAAGCTTCCATTTGACAGCCTAGAGTCGGGGTCAGCGTTAAATGTTTTTTTTATAAAGTATTTCTCATTAATAGCTAAGTTATTCAGTGAAAAGTTTAAAACTCATAATTTTTTTTATTACTTTAATAATAATAATAAAGCCTCATTTATTTCTTAATAAAATAAGTGCAGTACATTTACATTTTCATAGTAATTAATTTAGATAATAAGAATTATATTAAAATTAAATATTTAACATTAAAATTGACTATTATTGAATAATTAATTGTTATTTCGTACATGCAAATATTATTAGTATTAGTTTATGTTTATTTAATTGATATTTTTATTCATTCATTTATTTATTAGTATTTTTTGTTTTATTTTTTATTTATTGATATTAAGGACCTCATTTTAGAGTAAAGGCCTCCTCCATTTTTCTCCACATGTTTCTGTCTTCTGCCTTTTCCATCCAGTTATTCCCTGCTGTTTTAGATATTTCGTCAAGCCATCTCTCCGCTGGTCTACCTCTTCCTCTCTTACCTAATGGGCCATTCCAATTAGTAATAGTTTTTGTCCATCTTCCATCGTTCATACGTGCAATATGTCCGGCCCATTCCACTTTTATTTTTTATTACTTTACCAAATGAAAAAAAAACCCTAAGTAATTTAAACTTTAATAATAATAAGGTAATAACCAATTATCGTTAAATACAAGATGCATCGAAAGCAGAACGGATGCGCTTCTCCGATGACGTTAGTGCATCGAGGAGAAAGCAAAAATGAATCATATTCAAGTTAAGTCCGAACAAAGGCGGACGGGGCAAGACATAATAATATAATAGGTAGGAAACATTCACCAAATACGGCCACGGCATTAAAGGCGTGTCAAAAATTCAAAATTATTAAGTCTTAAGCGTTCTTTTAACTTTAGCAGCTAATCGATATACTTATATGGTATGAGGTAAGTACTTACCTACTTGATAATGTGTTTTGATTGTTTTCACCATTTAATTAATCTTCGATATCGGAGAATCTTTTCTTTCTCTTCCTTAAATCCTACTGTTCGTCCTAAGGGTCTTTTTTATGAATTTTCACCGATTATACACCGTGTTTTTTAATTTCCCTTAAATTTAACAGACTATACTTGGTACGTCAAGTGGAGCTACCTTGTATAACGCTTTTCTGATATTCGATTGATTTAGACACAATTAAAGTGATCGTAGATTAATTATCAGGGACTAAATATTCATCGATTAATGAAATTAATTTCCTCTGCATTAATATTAGGATTAAATCAATTCGTTTTTAGACTAAAATCTGAAGTTCGCCAGTTTAATTTCAGAAGGTAGTGCATCTGTTTCAATACACTATATTTTTAGTTGAGTTATAATCGTTAAATTTAGTGGAAAAAAATGACAACTGTTCAATCGTTAGTTTGTTAATTAATCGCAACGAATTGTTGCGAAATGATTGTTTAACCGATTAATTAGTTAATTCCCATTGTCAACCTTGCATACATTTTCAAATTAGACATGTATATTTTACTCGTATATTAGTCATCACATCACCTCTGTAAAACCAACCTAATCGTTTTGTTTTTCCTAACCCAGTCCCTAACCACGTAACACGTTAACTGGATTCTAATAACCGATGATAAATGTTATTATTTTATTTTTTATTATTTGTTTAAAGGTAATAAAGATGAGGAAAGAGTTGATATTAATTTGTTTTTTTTTCTACTAAAATATTAATATATGTACCTATTAATATATTTATTTTAGTATATTTAGAGTTGATTACATTTGAGTGAATAAAGACATTTAGGAATCCATGGTTTGTTTACATTGCAAGCCATTTCTATTGACGGTTACTTTATAGCATAAAAAATAAAATAGCCAAACACCTATGCTTCTGTCAGCAAGCTAGTTATATACACTTATACAATGTTAGTATCTATAAATTACGAGATTATGCTTAATAATGAATACATTTAACTATAGACGTTTTAAAAATAGGCTCTGACGTCAGAAGCTACATTTATTCGACAAAATTTACATCGCATTTTTATTAACCGTTATAATATAATCATATTTTGCTCGAAATAACCTCCGTTCGCTTATTTGAGTAAACTTATACACTGTATTGGCATGCATTATGTAGGTATTTTTATCAGGGATTGTTGGTATAACATGAGCATTAGCGATGGAAATGAATACACAATTCACATATTTTTACAAATACATATACTTACTTAGATATGTTTGTATGTTAAGGCCAACCGATGATATTATCTAACTGGCTTTTTTAGGGTTCCGTAGCCAAAATGGCAAAAACGGAACCCTTATAGATTCGTCATGTCCGTCTGTCCGTCTGTCCGTCTGTCACAGCCGATTTACCCAGAAACTATAAATGCTACAGTAATGAAATGTGGTAAGAATATGTGTTGTATGAACCGCTACAGGATTATGATACTATATTGTAAAAAGAACCATTCGGGTGGGGGCCCTCGATACATGTAACTGAGGGACAGAAAATTTTTTTTTGTTGTATATGAGCGTATGGAGTATTAATAGAAAGGTCTTTGAAAATGATATGCAGGTTTATAAATCTTATTTTATTTAAGCAAATAGTTTTCGAGATATCAGCTCTCAAAGTCTGAAAAATGTGTCCCACCTCTATTTTTTAAACTACGCGATATAAAATTCAAAAAAATATATGCATATGTTACGCACATTAATAAACTATATCAACGATTTTTGGTTTGATTAAATTATCTCTTATAGTTTTTGAGGTAGGTTGATTTAACTGTATTTTTTAAATGATAAATTGATAATGGTACGGAACCCTTCGCGCGCGAGTCCGACTCGCACTTGGCCGGTTTTTTTTATTCGGCACAACAAAGTGGCTCCATCTCTACTACACCTGATCGTAAGTGAAAATACACAAAATGCTGCCAGAAATGCCAGAAGGACTTTCACAGTCATGCTAGTATACTTTGCCCGAAGTGCCCAATATTATGCATGTATTTAGCTATGAATCATGCCACGTACCTCGGACATTACGCGCAGATTCTAGGTCTGTGCGAGTTTCAATTATTCAGTAAAATTATTTAATAAAAACGCTTTGCACATTTTTCGGGGAAATTGGTACTTTATTCAGAAAGAAGAAGCGAGTTGTAATTGGCAGGGTTCACATCCATAGATTACTTTATTTATATTCATAGGTAACCGATATTTAAATACTGAAGTTAAGTTATAAGTTTATCTTCGAAACCTTTCAATTGACACTGCGCCGTTTGCTCTGAAGGAAAACCTTTAGAGCAAACGGCTTTTTAGAATTTATACTCAAGTGCAATAAGTCAGAATAAGTACATTAATGTGGGCAGTTTACATTAATGTACTTATTCTGACTTATTGCACTTAAGTATAAATTCTAGAGCAATACTATTATGAACTAGAATAATCCATACTCGTAGTTCTCAAGCAACTGATCCGGTGACCGGGCTCTGTGACGGGCATTGGGAGAGGACTATGTCCAGTAATGGACCGAAACGGGCTGATGATGATGAATGCTTCGTAAACATCAGTAAGGTAGTAACACCGGGAATATCATTTACAACTGCGAACAATGCTAAGTTTTCGTATATAGTTTCAGTCATTGGTTAACCACAAGTAACACAACTATCGCGCCACGAAGGATTTAGGTAGGCGCAGTACTTAGCACTTAGGCTTGTCCATTAATCACGTCATACTGTATAGGGCAGGGGGGAGGGGGGCAAGAAAAATCACCAATTATCACCATAAGGGACGGGGGGTCATCGGACAAATCACGTGTAATTTTTTGTTACTGTCTGCTGAATAGCATTATAGATAGCTAGTAAAAAATATACAGGTAATACGTACTTTTATTTTAAACACTTTAAACATAACCAGATGCGAAATCCTGAACTGGGTTTTAAAATTTCACGGACATTTAAGTACCTCGTAGTTGGCAAAAACGTTTTTTCCCATCATATGTGCTTAATAAAAAACGTAAATTGAAGTGTTATTAGAAGGATTACTGAAGTTGACAATAAATTACACGTCATTTTGGCTAGGGTGGGGAGGGGGGAACGGAAGGAAAGTATCAACTAGGTGATATTTTCAGGACCTCCCTGAAATACCCTATTATAATATCCCGAAATATCCTGAAATATCCCGGGGGCCCTGAAAATATCACCAAGTTGAAATTGGTACTTGGTGATATTTTCAGGACCCCCCCCCCCTAGCCAAAATGACGTGTAATTTATTGTCACTTCAGTAATCCTTCTAATAACACTTAAATTTACGTTTTTTATATTCCCAAGGGTAAAAAATAGGCCAAAATCGTATAACGTGATTAATGGACAAGCCCTTACCTATTCGTGTCGTAAAGTAGGTAGCGTAAACCCCTTGGGACATAGTAAGTAGGTACAGGTACTATACTCAGCTAAACTGACTCTTCTAAATACATTCGATAGGTTTTCATCGGAGTAGTGCTAATTAAAGTTTTACAATTACATAACTTGCAAAAAAATATTATTTTTGCCGCCTGTTCCACAATCCCCGGCGTATTACGTTACGTTATAAATGTTATAATCTTATAATATACGGATATATTTTAATTCGGGGATGATTAAACAAAAATTCAGTTAGGTACCTACATATTAAATGTAGTCTTACCAAATCCTTAGAAATGTTTCAATTTACACAATATATAAATAAATGCGGAGTGTAGATAGATGTTATCTACAGTATCTACATACCTTTGTATAGATTAAGCCAAAACTAACAGACTAAAAATTTAGAAGGAGTTAGGTTAGGTATTATATCGGTTAAGTTCGGGTAGGCCTATATTCTGCAATCGTGTACGATAAGTGATTCCGTCATTCTCTTACATTTATTATTATTACCGATAAGCGGTATATCGTATACAATAGCAGAATGGCATCTTGGCTGGGCTGCAGGCCTAGGTATGTATACTTACTGTGCTAAATTTTGTGACTGATTTGCATTATTCATCCTTAGCTGTCTTATCTAGAAAACAACTTTTTAACCTAAAAGTGCACCCTTTCTAATGTAAACTGTTATTTACATTAAAATAAAGCATGGACTCAGATACGATCAAACAAGTAGCAAAAAAGTGTATTTAAAAATCAGAACGTTGTTTACTATGTAAAGAAAACACCTAAGAATGAATACGCTGTACGTATTACATATGATCTTCTTTATCAGGGTACCCAAAAGGAACGCCTTGAACCCAACGGGACACCGGAAGTCCATCTATCTATCTATTGATGAGCTGTACTCTTGGAACACTCTGCTATAAATCAGCAGTTGTTCTAATGCCGCAAAATAAATCAAACACTACTGCCTTATAAAATAAACATGTTCGCCAACAAAGTTTGCAATCAGCGAAATGTATCTTTATAACCACAGATAAAGGTCTTAGTAAAAATTTCGCAGAGTGAAACAATAAATAATAAACTCTCAAACAAACTAAATGGAAACTATAAATACCTCTCCAACAAAATTTATGGAAATTCCAGTTAATAACTTCTTCGGGTACCGTCATCGTTATTATCTGCGATATAGGTAATTCGTTTCAATTGTTTTATTTTATTGATATACATATAAGTTTCACTATAGTACTTAATGATGGGTGATGTACCAAAATTACTTTCTTAGTTTAAATAGATTTTATTTTCTTGTGTCTGGTTAAATCTTACCTGATACGATGACATGCTAGATGAGTGTTCACTGACACTTTTCCACAATATTTGTCACATAAATTGCAATAATAAAACACTCAGGGTTAAAATTTCAAAAACCCATATTTGGACGGCACATTTTTGTAATTAATTAGGATGGACCACACTAAACTAAGTACTGCGTGGCACTTGTAGTTAATGATTGATCTGACTGAGGTACCTACGGAGAACGAGGAAGTGGGAGCATTAAGGGAAATATTTAATAATTAAAATTGAGTAAAACCCGCTAGGTATGTGACGTTATTTGTTTTGTTTGTAAAGTACGACTAATACGACTATGTATACATACATAGAATTGATGCGGAAAAGTATTGATTTTTATTGAACCCTACGTGCGTGAAGTATGTAGATCCCCTTTGCCATAACAACATAAACACGCCATGCGCCACGCCACGAAAGTTTACTATTCTGTTGGTAACAATTGGTAATTCCAAATTGTATAGGTATAGTAATTTTAGTGATGGAAGGCAGAACCAACTATTTCCTTGGAATAATTTTGCCTATAACAAAGAAAACTATTTTAACGAAGTTCTATGTCTTAACTCAATCGATCTCATTAAACTTAGCTGGAGTAAATCCACCAATACGAGTAGGTAACCAATACATATTCCGGTGTATATTTTAATATGTTGTTTCGGAAATAAATAGCATTAACTTTTACTTCCTAATATCATAATATTAAGGGTGGGAATATAATATCTATTTAACTCGTAATTAGATGAGATTTAATTCACGATTTCTTGGTTGTCTCTTTAATGAAATCGGCCAACATTTTTGATTTCCTTGTGCATAATCAACACATCAAGAAAATCTTCATGCGTAATTAAAAAAATGCTAGATTGGTACATTTGCCACGGGCGCAATATCAGGGGGGGCTCAAAAACCTGACAAAAATGTTTCTTTCCTTATGCTTAATTTACACATAAAGAAATCAAAAATGTTTACTTATGCCTTTATTCACAAAATGCTAGAAAGGTCAATTTTAAAACTTTATTTCAGAAAGTCCGTATTGTATTGTTTTTAGTCGTTTTCTTTAGATTTCAATTTTTTTTTCTTTTAATCGCGTAATGCCGAATGATTATTTGCAGAATTTTTAATACCAAAAGTATGGAAACAAGTTTATATCCTGGGTCGCGTTTTATAAAGTTACAATTTACAATTTCGCTGTTTACCTCTCTTTCTAGCCAATATGTGCGTGCGTTAGAGAGGCAAACAGCGAAATTATAAATTGTAATTTTATAAAACGCGACCCTGGTCCTACATGTACATGTAGTACTTATTAGCTTCGAACAAAGCCCATATTCAGACTTTCATACATTTGCGACCTTTGATTGTAGGGGATGGATTGTTTTATGGTAAGCACCCCTAATGGCGTCTATTATTTTGACCACGTTTCAGCTTCTTAGGTTTGACAGTTTCTGACTTATGTCACTTATACGGTTTTCAGAAAATAACGTTTTTAGGGTTCCGTAGCCACAATGGCAAAAACGGAACCCTTTTAGTTTCGCCATATCCGTCTGTCGTCTGTCCGCAGCATAGCTCAGTGGCCGTTAATACTAGAAATCTGCAATTTGGTACAGGTATTAATCATGCCAACAAAGTCAAAATCATGGAAATAAAAAGTAAAAAAAAAATTTCGGGCACGTCCCCAATTTTTACGACGGTTTTTCATACTTTTTCTGCCACTATGGGGAGGTGAGATGGCAGCACTGAGCGGAACGTTTAACGAACTGTCAAAATAGATACGCGCATTTAATTTTCATCATATTTATGGGTTTATTTATTCTGAGAACTTACCTTAGGAATATTGTTTTCTAAAATAAATTAATAAAATAGTTCCAAGTCAATTCCCATGAAATGAACAAAGTTATAGTAATTATTTTTAATACCAGTGGCTTTGAGCGTCTGTTTTAGAGCTCAATCTTCAGTTCGACGACCGTGTATTAATCCATTACAAAATCAGGAACCTTCCAAATTAAGTAGAATTTCGATATTTTAGGTTCCTATGAATATAGTATGGATCTGACAGCTGTGTGGACCCGACGCCTACTCTAGCGCCGCCTGGTGGCAGAAAAAATATCGAAAACCCTCGTTGGTGAAGTGGAGATGTTTTTTTAATTTGCTGTAATTGTATAGTGTGGGTTGGGTTATCATTGAATAGGTCTCTTAAAAATAATAAGGGTCTTGAGAGAAAGTTTTTTTTTTCTAAAGTCAATATTTTCGGAGATAATCGCTCCAGAAGAAAAAAAAATGTGTACCTCCCCCTCTAACTTTTTATCCGTAGGTCCAAAAATATGAAAAAAAAAACATGAATCACTGTACTTATAGAATAATTTAAAATAAATCTATTTTGAACATAATCGGCTCAGCATTTTTAGAATAACTACGTAACCCTACACTGAGCATGGCCCAACATGCTCTTGGCCGGTTTTTTCTTATTAACTAATCACATATTTTTTTTAAATTATTAGTCTGTATTTTATTAACTAAGACCCATCTTTACAGAAAATACTAATATCACTTGTTTAAATAAAAGAAGGAAATAAAAAGAATCGAAAAGTTCAAACTTTTTTTTATACTACTAGGTACCTTATACCCAAAAACTGCAATGTCTGTGTATATATCGGCATACTGTACATTCTAACAAGACATTTAATGATGTACATTACCTACACCTACCTGTATACACAAACTTCTGATTTCTAAATTAGTTTCCTTATCAATCCCTCGCGTTAGTTGTGTATGTTATAGATAAAATCACTGCTAGCCATCTAAAGTCACTAAATGTCTTGTTAGAATGTACACTTGTACAGTATACAGTATGCCTAAATATACACAAACATTGCAGTTGAGGTAACAAACATAAAAAAGATATAGTCGAATTGAGAACCTCCTCCTTTTTGAAGTCGGTTGAAAATCAACTTTTGTCCTGCCAAGTAGGTTGAATTTTGGAAAAATTACGGAATCCTAAAAGTGAGCCTTTTAACCCATCGTATGCGGGAGCACGGATCCGTGTACGGGAAAACTATAAGAAAAAAATGTTAAGGGTTCCGTACTAACTGGGAACCCTTTAAAATCAGTTAAGGGGGGGGGGGGGGCGCAAATTTGGCGCCTGCCCCGGGCGCCTTTTACCCTAGCTACGCCCCTGCCTATGTAGCCTAGCCTATTCGCTCCTACTAAATACACTATATACCTGCGACTATATTATAGCATGGACGTAAATGCCAGCTCAAAAATGCCCCCAAACACAATTTGTTCAATTGTGCCCAGATGGGCAGAACATAGCGCTTTTCTTAACACCGCGCATATGTCGGCGCAACGTCTTTGACAAATGTTTATAGAATATAGCCAATCAAAATTTTGACGGACTAATCACAACTATTTTTAAATGGCAGTTTGAGGTTTTACACCTTGATATTGAAATTCAATTTCAGTACCGTGATGCATTGAAGACGGGGTGACATTTGTCAACTAAAATTCAGGACCGTTTTTGAAAGGCAATTTAGTATGGCGTGCGGCTTCCATGTTTTATCTGTTCGTAATACACTACCCAAAATCACCAAGTGTGGTACGTTATCAAATATATTAAATAAATTGCCTAATACATGTTATGCCTAGATCAGTTTAGAGCTAACGAATTATATAATTTTATTATTGTTTCCAACGCGCGTAGTAATTCTCATTACGAATACATAACAAGTAAAGTTTGAGTAGGACATATTTATCTATCGGAGTTTGTCTATTTGCCGTGAGTATGCCAAATATTTGCTCCGATAATACACTCCTACCTGACAGTACTCCTACTTCTACCAGTGCTATCTTATAGCAGATAGATCTGAGAATACAACACCCAACAAATCCAAACTTCTAACCATTACTAAAAATAATATAGTTTCTTGGTTTATTATAAAATAAATAAATAAATAAATAAATATCTTTGGACATCTTACACAAATCAACCTAGTCCCACGGTAAGCTCAATTAAGGCTTGTGATGTGTGAGTAATAGGCGACGATATATATAATAGATAGATACATGTTGATACTTAAATACATTTCACAGCCATGACCAAGGAACAGATACTTTACTGTATACGCTGTTTGCTGAAAAGGTAATTCCCACAGCGTATATAGAGTGGAAATATGTAGTGGTTTCCGTGCTGCTACGTGTATTAGTCTTAAAATACCATAATTACATCGTATTCAATTTGGAGGAATTTGGATATAGACTACGATGAAAAGGCCATTTTAGACAATACCTTTGAAATATGATTTAAGTAAATATCCAATATCGGTTTAGATAAATATTCCCATTTGTTCGGTATATTCTTACCTAAAATTAGATGATTTATTTAGGTGTGGGTTTTACTTCGTAGCAATCGTAGGTTTATCGTTGTTAATTTATGGCAGACATCAAATATAGGTTTGTGGTGGTAGTTTTGGAAAAAAGTCGTGTTCTAAGTAGTATAAAGTATGCAGGAATAGTAAAAATAGCAGTAAAGAAGCTGTCATTCGCAAATAATAATAAAAAAATGTTTACAAAAACGACGGTATATGTGGAGTTACCATATTGAGAAAAGGATGGTACAGTCGTCATCAGGTATATCGTAGCGTCAGGAGCATTCGAAAATATCTGAACAGGGTGCTTAGCCAAGTTGCCAATCACAAACGCTTAATCGTAAATCGTAAACGAAAGGCAGCTATAATCATAGAGGGGTGTTCGGATATTTTTGAGAGCTCCGAACGCTATGATGTATCTGATGACGTACAGTTAGCGGGAACACAACCGTGCCCCCAGGTACTTAACCCGGCGAGAGTGTGGTGAAAATAAGTTAAACAAAAATAAACTCTAAATATATTGACATAAGTCAAACGCAGGGTATGAGATACCCTGCCACACTCCCGCCGGGTTAATGATAGGTGATCACAGAACAGAAATAACGTAGAAGCGGCTTATACCCCGATTCTCGAGAGAACCGATGTCGCCACACTCACACTGGCGCAAACATGCACACAGAAGTATCTGGAAGCTTATTGGTTATAAAATCTTATACAAAAATAAACTTTATTTCGAATGCGACAAAAGCAAAATTATACTACTCGTTTTATTACTTACGACGTTTCGCTTGCTACTACTAACTTGCAAAGAGAGTGTTGCCATCTAGCGCCGAGTAGCATAACTCTGTTTATAACTAAAACTCAATAGTTCAGCAACTTCCCAATAGATGGCGAATCCTTGTTCTCTCTCCCACATAAGTTGGCATTTCCCAAGAGTAAAAGAGATAGGCTGCTTTTTGCACGTTATGGCTAACGAGCGTCATAGTGCTGTGCAAGAGTCGGTATTATATCGATAAAATATATATAATTATATACACCGTGTTTCTGGTAACACTCAAAACCTCAGACACCACAACTGATTTTTATTTTTTTAAACTTATCTATAGTATTCATTTTTTAATGCGTTGTTTATTTATTTTTTTATTTGATGTTTTATTTTCTGTACAGCTCTACTCGACTTTTAACTCTACACTCAATAAAACAATTGCTAGCTGCCATCATAAACCTTGAAACTATTTATTTGTGTACATTATTGCAACGACATAAGATTTACCAAAAGACAGCTATGTCACTGTAAACCACTTTAAAGCTTTGTCACAGTAAACTTTAAATTGAACAGCTAAGCAAACTTAACCCAACATTCAAAATGACAAGGTTGTAATTAGGTACGAGTTCGATTTCTTATGACACTCGAGCGTTTTCAAATTAGGCCAGTTGCACCAAGGATTAAGGACTAAAGCATAGATGTAGCACAACATTTATTATACAACTATCCTTATCTCGCTTGCCAATTAAATTCGGTGTCAAAAAGAGATGTACGTAAGTTTTCTATTTCTGAATTACCTGTGATGTCACTGGGTTTAATTAAAAACGGTCAGTTGACATGTCGCTCCTCCAAACTTTTTGTTAGAAGATATGTCTTTTTAATTCTTAAAAGACAATCTTCTAACAAATAGTAAAAAAAGGTCAGTTTGACCTATAGAATTAAAAAGAATTGTTCTTATCAAATGTATGTATGAAAAAAGACTATTTTTAGTCTCTTTTTACCACCAGCAGCAGTCTCTTTTTAGCAAAGTAAGTTAGAAAGAGCAAAACGCAAACACCTAATGGTGTTGTATGGTGGTGTGTGGTGTATCTGTGGCAACAGGAATATGTTAACATTATATCTGTAAAAAATCGACTGTTTAGCTATCACAGCTCATAAAATAACAACCTGGTTACAGACAAGCGGACACACAGACGGGCGGACAGAAAGTGAAGTTTAAAGGCCCTTCTCCACAGTTGCCGATCATGGGCGATCGTACGGGACGCAACTTTAGAACTTGTATAGGTGCGTCCGTATGATCTCCTATGTTCGGCCAATGTTGTAAAGGGCTGGAAGGCCGGGTATCTTTTTTTTACACGAGAGTGTGTATCTTTTGTTCGTGTTTATAGCCGTTAGTTCATAGCTTAGTAGCTTATGGTGAGACCAGTATCTAAGAGCTCGTTCCTACTATGTCGGATTTGGGCCGATTATTAATCGGCCGTTCCGGTGGCAGAATGGCGATGTTCACATTTTGTCGGGTGTCGGGCCGACTCTGCCCGCGCCGCACCCCATCAGACGCCCGCGCGTCGCTGCCACTGATTGAACAGTACGCCAACACCCGATTAAAAATCGGACCGACAACCTACATAGTGGGAACAGTGACGCCGACATTCGATTGAAAATCGGCCCGACAGCCGACATGCGGGAACAAGCTCTTCAGGCACCAGTCTCACCGCGAGCGAGTCAACTATGAACTATTGCAGCGGCGAACTATCACCGCCATGCGAGTATCGCCATGTCTCTTTTATTTAGACGGGATATTTTGTTCGTTTTTATACGTAGGTATTTTATACCACACGAACGACCGAATGCTCTCTCAGAAATGTTTAAGTACAAAACTATGTCACGCAAGAAAATAAAAAAGCAACTCTTTCAAGTCATAGATATTTACTGTAATGACCAATAATGTACATCCATAAAAATTATAAAAATAAACTTATTTACAACTTTATTTACAAGTTACGGTGTTCGCGGATGTTCACGGGCTGGGCTCATAATCTAGGGGGTTGAGCTACTGACAGACGATAGTGAAAAGGGTGTTGCTGGTCGTCTTTAAAATTCTCCAAATATTCTTATGATCACAGTTAAACCGACGACCAGCTTGTCGTGTGCTAGCCGTCGGATTAACGCGAAAATATTCTAAGACGGCCTCCTCGAAATCAGGGTTCATTTCATCATGCCTTTCTCTGGCCATTGGTGGTCGAAAAATACCGTAGTCCCGAAGTCGTTGAGTAGCTGCGGCCATGGTGGCATTCGACACGGCGACACCAAACTCCTCGTGATAATTTCTTACCGCTAAATTGACATTGGCATATTGCAGCGTGCTAGCGTTCTTATCATTTCACAATATTGAACGTTCGTGAATCTAAACGCCATGATAATTAGAAATATCAACGCAATGAACATACAAATCAAATTGACAAACAACGTCAAAATCGTAGCGGAAAAAATAATCGTCCAGGTAACCAGCCATTATTACCAAAATACTGAAAAAGGTATACAACCTTCAGCAATGCAACATGCACAATATTGTGAATGTTGTATTAAGAATTTGTAGACTGGGCATGTAAAAAATAACTAAAAATACAAATAAAAACAAAAATATTACCCCCATCAAGATATAGCTCAATCGATTCTACTCCCGATTCTGAACAAACGGTTTTCTGGTTTTTGGTGTTAAGTGAAACACCGTGTATATATATGAAGTAATAGTACATTGGGCGTCTAGGGAGGTAATTACGGTATTACTAACTAGAGTGTTACATTTTTATGACTCGAGTTAGTATTCCGCTTACCGACCGTGATGCATACAATGTTTTTCATCACACTTCTAATCACAAAAAATTGTTTTAAGACAAAATATTGTTAAATGACGTACCAACTTTTCTATAACTCCCTAGGGAATACTCCCGCGATGCATGCAAGCAATGGGGCGCTTACAAAGCAAGTGTGATGAAAAAGTACATTTCTTCGATTTGCTTTGGTTTTTCATCATCATCATCATCATATCAGCCGAAAGACGTCCACTGCTGAACATAGGCCTCCCCCAAAGATTGCCACAATGACCGGTCCTGCGCCACCCGCATCCAGCGGACTCCTGCGATCTTCACCAGGTCATCAGTCCACCTTGTGGTGGGCCTACCTATGATGATAATGATGACAATGACAGTCGGGTGGACATAGCGAAACTATGATTTGGCAACGAAACCCTAATATCCACAATATTATAATTGGATGACATGCAGGCCTACGCCCAACAGCTGGCAGCAAAAATGATGATGACGATGACAGTCGGGCGGACATGGCGAAACTATGATTTGGCCACGAAACCTTAATATCCACAATATTATAATATTTATAATATGATGATACTTAGGCCTACGCTCAGCAGCTGGCAGCAAAAGGTTGAGATGATGATGATGATGACGATGACAGTCGGAAACCCGATTAAATAAATAAAGATTTATTTTCTTAATCGGCTCAAGACAACTAATGTAGGTATATCAACGAAATAAAATATCGATATCGATACCTTTTTGGACCCTTTCCTCGCATTGGCCGCTACTCAGCCTATCGTTCCGAAATTCTAGAAATTTCCATAGTTTCATGCTAAATAAAAAACGACCTTATTATTGGCATATAAAGTTGTTTCTTATTTAGTATAGTACAAACATCTTGCGGAAGACGAAATATTTTAGAAAATATTAAAATATTAACAAATTAAGAATTTCCGGTGGTATGAAATAACTTCATTGGTGAGGTTTGACTTCTGGCTGTTACTTTTACATCCCAAAACGGCACAAAAAGGCATATTTGCACATTCTTTTTCGGATTTATTCGAAAACGATCTCACGTGAGCGCGCTTAGAGAACTGTCGGCCTACTGTGGTTAACTTTTGTGCAGGTAAGCCTTGCGCTGCTTACTATTGCCACAGGCGCTGCGCTTACATTACGCTTCTACTGTTTTTTCTGTTTTGTGTAGGTGATAGTGAATAACATATATTTTTCCGCTAAATAAAAAGTAAAAGAACAACAATTACACCTTGTTCAAATGCTTATCAGCACGAAAAGGAAAATCCAAGACTGTTATTAAACACCACTGTGTCGTATTCTAATGTTTGCGGCTTTGTCACGTAAGTACAGTTAGTGGGATATTTATTATAGATAATAGTATGTGTTAGTCAATATTTTAAGGTGAGCTTGTGCTAGGTTTCTGCAAATATAGTTGTACGAATACAAACAATATGTGTTACATTTGTTCCACAGTGAAAAAACTAAAATGAATAGGTTAGATATTTTTTTGTTATTTATGCACTTTATTTTCGTCTTATAATGGATTGCATTTTTTATGGATAAGTCGTCTAAAGTGAAGAATTTCATTAGTTTTTTTTTTACGGCATATAATATTAAACCTGAGGGCAAAGTATGGATGGAGGCAAGCAAGTCGAATTCGCTAATTACGCGTAGTGCATGACATTCTGCAATCGTATACGATAAGCGATAAGTCACGGCCATAACGATGTATGGAAATGGTCACGTGAGTTTTCGTTCGAATCTGTCATTCTCATACATTTATTACTTATCGCTTATCGTATACGATTCCAGAATGGCATCTTGGCTAGGTCTACTGTGGGGAATAGGTATAGGTACTTACAGAGTACCTGCATAGAATACAATTCTCATCTTTGTGACTGAGCTTCAAGAATGATATTCAGAATTTGTTACTGTTCTAATTACAAGCACGTGTCCTACGTATGAGGGTGGTTAAACTAAACAGAGCAGTAATGAAAGCTGAATATAATTGTCAAGAGTTCACGAATGTGTGAAACTGCTTGACTTAGTACCTTTTTTTTTTTTTTTTTTTGTTTAGGGGGGGGGGGGAGAAATGCTTTACGCATACCGCCCGGGTGCGGGAGGGGACCCGAGCGGTTATGTGGGACTCCCGTTTGGCTAATGAGGCCTACGGTATACCCACTAAAAAACCCCCCCATATGCCACATCGTCGCCTTTTTGGCGGGGTTACGAGAACGCTCTCGCTTACATTCGCAACCCCGCCGGCGGCAGCTGCTTGCCGGCAGCTCCTTCGTGGGTGTCCGAAGACCCTCCACGCTGGGCGCGCCAGATGGTTGGGCGCGCCTCCCTCCTCGGTCTCCATGATGCATTGTGGCGGACCCTCCCGAGACCGCCACAAGGAGACTGTAGGTGCCGGAAGATTTCCCGGCACCCGGCGGCATATCAGGTCTGTGGCTATGCCGCCGACCACACTTCGGCTGCAGAGGATAGGGCGAGCGGCAACGACAACACCGACACTCCTCTTCCTCTGCAGCCCCACCGACGCCGTTACGGCGGAACGGCCCCGCCAAGGTCGCAGGGGGTAGGGAGAGTGGCGCTCCGTAATACCATCACGCCTCTCCCCCTGCGATCCCACCTCGGCCGCAGAGGATAGGGAGAGCGGCAACGACAACACCGACACTCCTCTTCCTCTGCGGTCCACCTCCACGCGTCCTAAGCGGGCTCGGTGAGCCCACTTGGAGCGTCCTCCTCGGGCCAGCCGGCAGCCCAAAACTGGCCGGCCCCGGGTGCCTCTTCGCTTCACCGTGGGTGACCAGTCCACGGTTACTGAGCCCCTCCACCACGACTAGGTGGGCACCCCACGGGGGGTTGACTTAGTACCTACAGTCAAGGCAAAATATATAGATGATCGCAAATTGCAAAAATACGTACACAACACCTTAGACCATAATTGGACGTAGTTATGCAAAAAGGAACTAACCCACATGAATTTGTCATTTCAAAGATTGACTTGTTAATTTTGATTTATGGTGTAAATTAGAATGAAAAATTCTTGTGGGTTGGTTCCCTTTTGCATAATTACGTCCAATTATTAGTAATAATTAGGTTGTGTTTAGGTAGGTACACTAGGTACCTACATTTACATAACTTATATTTAGAACTTTGCGCGAAAAACTTAAACATTAGGTAATTTTTTGGGTAAACTATTTTGGTTAAGTGTGAATTATGTGTCTTCGGTCTCAGAATAGCGTACCTAAGTAAAACTTTTTAAAATATTAACCATGCCGTAAGTAGTAGGCATAGGCACTTTACTAACCAATTACTACTCTAAGAAAACGGTAGTTTCAGTAAATGTAACTTACTATTACTTACAATAAGATTATCTACGCATACCGCATACGAACCTTGATAAAAGTTTTAATTGCTTTTTTTCTACAATTTCAATACATATATTTATTTAGTGCTAGTTAGTATTTATTTAGTATAAAGCAGTAGCAGGAAGCCCGCCCTAAATAAGAAAAGAAACAGGTCTACGACGTATTTTATATAGAGTTGAACTTTTGGATTATATCAATAAAACGTGCGTACGAATCGTTAAACGAAATTATTGTTTGAAAACATGCTACGTGATTCTAGTTTCAAGGTGACTTGAGATTCGAACGTCATTACGGTTAAGTTTTTGGTTTATGTATATTTGGTACGTAATTTAAGATCTATAAAATCGCAGTTAAGCTAATTAAGAGAAAAATACTACCCACATAGTCAAAAAAAAAATGTTAAGTACCTAGGTAATAATGTGATCCCAAGCCCATGACGAGACGATAAAAAAGTTTAATCGCGCAACAGCGAGACTTGCAGTAGCAATTTGACAGTCTGTCATTGTCACTTAGGGATAGGGTTGTACCTTATACAAGTAAATACGCGGGGACTTGCTAAGATGCTTCCTGCGTTGTAAGGTCGAATCGTTCATAGATATTTTACAATATTTTAGATGAGTAGTAGAGGTACGTTCAGTATCAAGAACAGTTTACTTACAAAATACTCGGCAGAACTTTGGTCGGCCAGCGACGGTGAAAGCAGGCAGCCAGGTGAGGGTGGCGCGGTGGCGGCCGGCGGCGGCGGCGCCAGCGACAATAGCTCGCCGGCCGACGCCGACATGCTGCCCGCCACCGCCAGGCTCCGCAGCCGGTCCGCCAGGTCCGTGTGACCACCATTACACGACTTGTTACCCTTCCTATCCTCACTACTACACAAATTGTCTATAATCCTAGGCCGCCTTAGCTTCCGCGAAGCCGCTCGCCACCGCCTTAGCCGGCAGGCTGCATTGTTTAGCACCTCCTCAGTTTCCCGGCGGACTGGCCGCTCTTCATCAGACTGCGTCACCTCATCAGATTCAAAAGGCTCATCTATAAACGGTAGCCCGTGCTCTAGGGCCATGGGCGATGGCTCGCCCTCACTATCGCTAATGACTGCATTTGAGGATCCAGAGAGAAAATCTCTTAAGGCGAAAGCTAGACGCTGGTCCGTGTTCAATCCCTCGGAGCGCTGTCGGAACCTCTGTCGGTGGGCACAAATCTACTTTCTCCGTTCGCTTTCCCATCACCGGGATCATTTTTCAGTGTATCTTTTTCATTGGAATTGAGATCCACGTTAATTTCTTGACTAAATGAAGGCATTTTTAAAAGGCAACAAGTTGATCTACTCATCAATATCTCACACTGTATCCAGACAATGCGTTATTTATGTTCTGCGAATAAGAAAGGGTCCTCGCTGGAGCAGAAGCTCGAGCTCAGGCTCGTGTAAACAAAAACAAATCGAAACTACCGATGCGCACATTTTTATCAGGACGTAATGAGTAGGTATACACTTACACTTTCATATTGTATTTCGACTATTTAACCATCAGTGATCCATATTAAACTAGTATTCTCGGCGCGTCAACTCACTACATAAAATACTATCGCCAAAGTAGCCCAGAATAAATAGCACAAATCAGTCATGATCCGATCCGAACACGCGATAACGATATCTCTCCGAGTCAAGTGGGTGCACGCTCAACCTCTAAATACAAGCAGAGTGCGCAAACTGAGCTCTACTGGCTGCGCCTGTCGCCATAAGCTGTACATATACGTAACGTTCTCGTTGTCTTGTTGTTTGTATTGACGTCCCTATGGCCGGCGTACGGCGTGCGCGAAAGCGGAGCTCCGTTTTTCAACGAGTTCGCACATGGCGCCATCTATATGGCCGATGCAGACGCTTACTGGAATCTCGCGGGCTGACTCACTGGCTTCGGTGCTTGCTACCAAGTTATCACATAAACCATTTTGTTATAGCGCTAGCT
>JALPQI010006765.1:0-51250 GCA_025490895.1 Thaumatotibia leucotreta
GTAAAAAGTTGTTGAGTGCATTCATTAAGTTCTGTCTTTTGTCTATGAACTTACTTCAAGATTCTTGCAAATTAGTTCAAGCATTTTATTCGCTCTGATAAAATTGCACATTGATAATTCTCACATTTCACTAAATCATGGTTTTAATTGTTCACTAGAGAATTTCATATGTGACTGTATCTAGTTAGTAGTTTTTATCACACAGTTTTTTTCATTGACAACTGCCGGCTTTTTATTGGTGGCATCTTTTCCTTATTTGTGTAGTTTGATTTCGACATTGTCTGTATGATTTCAAGATCAGCCTTATTACGATCTTTATGTACCATAAAAACGAAATTGCAGTAAACACAATACTAACATACAAACAAACGTACAGATATCTTGATTACGCTCATTTACACCCACACTTGCACATCATCCGGCTCAAAAGTTAATGTGATGAAAAACAAAAAGGGCCAAGAAAGGGTGCGTAAAGTTCCGCCGAAAAACGGGAATTTGTAAGAAGTCCCCCCTCCCCCCGGTGGGTGCCCCCCCGTGTGCGAAAATAAATTGCCAAGAATAATAATTATAATGAAAGCGAAAGAACGTAAGAACGTATAAATTAGTGGGGACGCGGTCTTGCCTGGTTAATGTGTGCGTGTGTTTTATGTGCTAGATGTGTGTGTGTGTGTGGCCGTAAAATTTGGGAAGGAAAACATGAAGATGTTTTAATTTGCATGGCTTTGCTTTAATGAAATCGAAATAATGTAATATACGAATTTCGACGAGTTTGGTGTCATAGATTTTGAATCCATTTGTGAATTTTCAAACAATTTAATATCAAATGTGCTTCCTAATGTTTTATTTTATTTAAGAAAATAGGTCTTCAATTGGCAACTTATATTAAGGGAAACAAAAGAAAAGTTGCAGACAGGAAAATTTGCCATGTATCAAAAAACATTTAATTATTTCGTAACTTATATTTGGCCTTGTAAGACGACTCGTCCCCAATTATACTAAAAAATAGTAAATACCTATATTATTGCTTGGCAAATCAGTGTAGCAAATTGACCTTCTTTCAATACATAAATATTACAGACAAACTGTTTTAAATTGCTTTTCAAATTAACTGCAAATCTCGTCTCAAAATCGAATACGTTTGTTACCCGTTCCATCTAAAATTAGTTCTTACGGAAAAACCATGCTTTTACAAAATTAAATCTGTAGGCTTATGATGGTCCCGTCTTTAATAGTTTGTCGTAGTTGCAGTCACGTTCTAACAAGTATGCAAGTGCGAAAGTGACGATAAACGTTTGACCTCCATAAGCCACCAATGAACCACGAAAGAAGTATTGCCTCTCTCTCGCACTTGAGAATTTGTATATAAGTGTGACAGAGATGCAACACTTCGTGGTTCGCAACAGGGCCTCTGTAGGCTTAGCCAACATGCAATTCTGCAATCGTATACGATAAGCGATAAGTAATAAATGTATAAGAATGACAGATTCGAACGAAAAGTCACGTGACCAGGCCTGCTGATCTCAAGCCGTATCTTGAGTCTTAAGAACATAAAAAATCCGAAAAGTCAACACATCTGTATAAGTGGGTAAATTATAAAGTGCAAAAACATAAGACTGATTTCTTCATAGAATTTTAAATCTTACCCCAAATCTAACCCGAACACGTAATTAATTTAAATTTTTGGACGCGTCAGCGTTAAACCAACTCTCCCCTCATTACGCCGATATTATGGACAACTAATGGACATCCCGTCCCTGTGGATTTCACGCCTAAAATGGACACTAAAATTTGCGTGGTGGCCATTTTTGAAGTTTAATATTCACGTTATAGGGTTCTCGAGTGTTATGAGATAATTAATGAAATTTTAAGCGCAGATAGAAAATATTTTAATTTAAAACAGGATTTCTTGCGTGCTGTTGTTTAAAAAAAGTAAGTAATCAAATGTTTGTTTCTAAAATCCTATTTTTTTTAAGAAGATAAGTATTAATTTTACTGTCTCATGATATCTTTATTTTTAACTATGAAGCTTAAGAGCTTATTTCACCATAGCTGAATAAAATATATTATCTGTCAATGTTATGTCCTTTTCTTTTACGTGCCTCTGGAAAGGAATGGTGATTATTTTATCTGACGGAAACATCATCCGGGAATTGTGATTTAATAATTAAATCCTAGAAAGGTAAGTACACATTAATTAATTATTTGTTTTCAATTGCAGGGAAAATAAAAATAATTAATGAGAACGCCTAAAAATACAAGTGGAAATATAAAAAAAAATTGTAGTTTTCATTGACATTTGTTACCTTTAGTTCATATTCGTATAAGTACTGACAGGGTATAGTTCTTACTGTCCATTTAACACCATCTAAGTAGCCTACTTTTGTGGTACCTATATACATTAAACTACAATGATTTTCCGGGCTACTTAACTCTTTCTGAATTTAAATTGTAAATTTTCAACTTTAATTGCTTTATCTTTAATGAATTGGTCAATCCGGTTGAAAAAAAAATACTATGACTACACGGTGCCTAAGTATAACAAAATAATATGTAACTGTCTCTATAAAATATGTAACTTAATTTAGATTATTCTAATATTCCTCTTAAAATGGAAATATACAGTAATGGTAGTTTTTTATGTTGTTGATAAAAAAAATCTAACATCCAAAACCTTTAAAAATTAGCTCTACCTGCTTTTTAAGGGCTCACAACATGCATGCGAGACATCTGGTGTTGAGGACGTCCAGAATTCCATAGGATACGGTAATTGCCTACCATAGCCAATTAGCCACAAATACTATAAAATGAATGAACTAAGTCCCCCCTTAAAGTAACGATTAAGCTCAGTTCTCAATACTTAATACGAAAAAGTATTAATAAAAAATATGAAGTAAAGCGTCAAACACAAACATCAATACATACAGTAAATACATAACACACGCACAAAAATCGAAGTACATATTTCTTGTACGATCGAGATGCGAAAAAGGGGGAACGAAAAAAAACTAATTAAAAAAGCAATCAAGGTTTCTTGACGGCGCTCACGTTCGCCCATATCGTCTTACCCCCACTTCCTCTAGGGTGGTCCGCCCTGTCCACCCGACACCCTTTGAGGGGAGGCTGGGCCGGAGCGGTACTAGATTTACGTAACACGTTTAAAGTGTGTTTTGATGAAGTAATCATCCTATTTCCCCGGACTGCGTTTAAGAATTTTGCGGCCGGTCTTACTGGGGCGTTTTTCCCCTTTTTCGAGTCCAACTCTTTAATCCGCCTGCCTTAACGAGTTGCCATGTAATTCCAGTAATTCTGAGGATTCCTCGAGAATGTATTGAGATTTCGCTGTGATTTAGGTCTGTTTCGATAGCGTTTTAACGTTCGATTAGAGTTAGTTGTTTAGTAGATTACTACTTTTGGTCAACGTTTAATAATAGTTATGAGTGTGAAATCTTTAAGTATTACTTATGTAATTAGATTACAAAAGTAATATAAAGCTAACTAACACTTAGTTTGCGAGTGTTTTTGCTAAACGAATGTGTCCATTGTTTCAGGAAATAAAATAAGTAGGTGAAATATTTTTTATATTATCTTATACGAGTATTGTTTGTGAGTTTTATTAACGTTTAAAAAGAAGTGAAATGTCAGAAGATGAATACAATTAATATAAAACGCCAACAGCATGTTAATAATAAAATTTGTCTGATGGGAGGTTTGTAAGCAAACTTCAATTCCCATACATGTTGCATTTTTGGATACCGTTTAATTTTTTAAAGTATAGTGTGTGTAATTTAACAATTTAAGCTGATCGCATCATTTTATATTAAGCATTTGTTTTTTGCAATGTTGTTTATTGTTGTAATTTTTCTATTCTCTTTTCCATTGAATACCTTACCGTAACAACATACACATATATTGCCCTCGTTTTCATTTCTTAACATTTTAATAACTGACAGCTACACCAGTTTCTCAACTGATTATAAAATTAATCACGATAAAGTTTCAGTTTTTTTCTCGAATTTATTCTTAATTTGATAACTATTTTGATAAAAGCTTAAAAATCTTCCCTACTTATTATTATCAATCATGAAAACATTTGTCACCACCACAACTTTTTCCGTAAGTGTCGTAAAATAGCTAAGGGATTAACTTCACTGGTCATTCGTTTATGGATGATATGGACAAGAATGTGATCGTCAATTCACTAGCATGGCGACTATGGGCATTTTTATCTCCTAAGACCATAGGCATAGTAAATAAGCCTACGTCCAGTAGTGGACTGAGATAGGCTGATAATGATGTGATGTGTTCTTATAATACGAGTAATACATGTACCAATGAATTTTCAAAACACTTGTGTACCTACGTAATATCATTTGATACTCACCAGTGCTTTATGGTGAAGGAAAACATCGTGAGGAAACCTGCATACACCTGCGAAGAAATTCCAGTGTGTATGTGAAGTCCCGAACAATTACTGGGCATGCGTTGGGACCACGCGAAATAGGCACGTTTGATATCGAATTGCTGAAAAAAATGACCAGAATACAACAACAACAACTTAGAATACATGTTAAGGGACGATTGAACGCTGACATATACTTTTGTGCCCACTAAGGCCAGTCAAAATGTCTTCACAATCCAAGATCCATAATTCTACCGCGTGTAAGAAGCAAGATAAAAATAAACGCATATCACAAATTGATTGAATACTCGCGTTGAATATAATAAAATACTCACTAATAATGTAATTGAAATTCTCCGTGTCTCACAATCGTCTTGTCCTAGATAAGTGGGCAAGGCATGATTTTTGTGTAACCCCAAGGGAAAAACGTCCTTGAATTGTAAAAATACGGTTCTGATTCGTGTAAGGAGACGTTGCTTTATTAAAATACTGTGGCCGTACAGGTACAGAGGTAGAAATAAAAACGAGGCAAAGCAGTTACTTTTATGAGGGCGCGAATAAGATGTTTCGGACTCCGTCTAAGGAATGAGAGTGAAGGCGCGACGGGTACTGGGCTAAAAAACCGTTGAGCGGTTTTTTAACATCTGAAAACTATCGTGAGCCTAAACAGTTAACTTCACGTTAGCTCACGTTAGCACTGGCTCAGTATTTGATATTCGAGGCAGAGGCTACCAGTATGATTAGCACATGATTGGTATGTCAGTATGTCGCCGCAGTAGATTTTCCATCTTTTACTAACTATATGAATAAAAGAGGGATGGATAGTCTATGTCGCGGCGACATATTGTCGCACTAATCCTGCGCTAAGCCTACAGAAAATGTCATGCATAGTGTTTTAACACGCGAGTAAATGTTGAAAATATCAATGAAATAGGTATGACTAAAGTAATATTAAATGTTTAATCAATTGCTTCATGGATGTGTGATCTTCAACTTGTTATGTCCGATGTTCTGTATCTTCACATACTATCCTCTTAAAATCACAAGTTTATTGCGTGTTTACTGGGAGGAAATTCTCTCATTTGTAATTTTTATATTCGATCCCGTTTTTGAAGTTACAGGGCAATTTTTATTGTAGGATCGAAAGAGCTCATGAGTTTTGGTATTTATTCAAAACTAGCTGGTGCCTGCGGCGATTCCCATTGTAATTTTTGCGGTAAAAACTTTATCCTATGTCCTTTCTTGGGCGTCAAACCAAAAATTTGCTTGTCAAATTTCAACAAAATTGGTCCAGCAGTATTAACGTGAAGATATAATAGGCAGACAGAGTTACTTTTACATTTTCAATTACCTAGCAGTGTATTTCTACAAATATGGATTCGATTATTTGTAATGCGAGTTAAGAAGTACATAGAAAAGTTCAGACAAGTCATGGTTAAAGATCAGAGATCTGACAAATTTGCGTCATTGTATTTTTCGCAATAATATGGATATGGACATGACCTCAAAATTTATATAATGTTTAATCATTCAATTATTTTCTGAAAATTACCTATTTGACACCGGTATACCGGTAACTATGAAAACCTTTGTAAATAGTCACAATGCTTCGAAATTAAAATCAAGAAATTATTCGTTTCATTATTCATTTAATCAACGTTGAAGTCATGTCCATATTTTTGCGACCAACGACGCACATTTATCTCTGTTTTTTTAAATCTTTATTAATTAAATCATGTTTGATAATACCACCCCCATTGTTACAAGACACGTATTCACCTTCTTTGGCAGCCTAAATTAACAAGCGCGTATAAATCTATGGCTGCTTTTGACAATGGATGCGCTAGGATTTATCTCTGTTAATGATAAAAGCTCTTCCAACGCGCAGTGCACGGTGCGCCCTCAAAAATAATAAAATGCCGCTCCACAGTCGTAACAAGCGTCGTTGGAACAAAGCGCGCTCAAATAATTTGTATCAATTTGTAAAAATGCACCCCCCCTGGGGGTCATAATTACTAACGGTTTTGTACGCGCTAGTTCTACGGTATTAATGTACCTATACGGTGATAATACTGAAAAAATTTACGAATGTATGTATAGTCAAGTTGGGTAAGTGCTCGAGTGGAGACGTTTTCACAAACAGGTCAAACTCAAAATCATGTTATGAGTCTTTCCGGTGGACATTTTAAAAGTTGAGGGTTTTGAGAATTCTCTTAATTAAACCCTTTTTGTCATTTAAAGGCACTCCTTTCCTATTGAATTGTATGATAAAAATCACGACTACACTCCTACCGGTTGCTTACTATTGGCCACAGGAAAGAGGGGCTCTACAGTTCAGCTGAACTCGCACGTTTTCTTTCCTGTGGTCGATAGTTAATAGCCTGTGGACAGGTAGTCATGATTTTTATCATACAACGCAATGAAAAAGGAGTATGTCTTAATGAAAATAAGGCTTTCATAAGAAAACCAAGCTTTATAGGCCTTTTAGATTGTCCACCGGAAAGACTCCGAACATGGGTTTGCGTTTGACCCAAACGCAGTGTGAGACGTCCACACACACGAAGGACAGACGACGTTATGAAGATAAGAGACGCTGAATGCAGGTCACTTACAACCGGTATCTGTGGAGGTCTAAACTCCAAAGGGAAGGCCTATGTTCAGCAGTGGACGTCTTATGGCTGAAATAATGATGACGATGAAGTGGTCGCGGGTGTTGGCTGAGGTCGAGGAGTGGGGAGGACTTTATTCATTAATGAACATCTGCCGGCTAAATGAGAATGATGAAACAAACATATCTTCCCAATCTTATATCAGTGTCGGCCTCCGTAGCTTAGTTGGTAGTAACCCTGCCTACGAAGCTGGAGGTTCCGGGTTCAAATCCCGGCAAGTGCATTATTTGTGTATTTATTTATCACAAATATTTGTTTCTTGGTCATGGTCAAGGCTGTCTAGGTATTTAAGTATCTATATGTATCTATCTATTATATATTTCCTTTTTAAGAATTTTAAGAGACTGCCGCTCCCACAGTCAAACACTTGTAACAGTTTTGTGGGACGATATTGTACATTTTTAATTAAATTTTTTAATATATTTATTTTCAAAACTACAATTTATGTACATAGATTAAATCTAACTAATCTACTTAACCTAACCTATATCTAAGATTGGCCCTTGTGGCATTGTACCGAGGATGCTGGCGGCATTTCCTGGCTGTATCGCAATACTGATGCGTTGTGCGAGGAAGTCGCCAGCTCTTCGGTCTTTAGTTACATCAACCAGACGTTTCGCGATCTCAGCAAACAATTTGCGTGCGCTGGGGCCCCAAGAACCTAAAGTTTCTACGCCAAACGGTACAAAATCGTACTCTTTGCCGAGGCCCTTATATTTATTACGTTTTAAAAATTCAGCATTTTCAGCCGCAGCGGCTGCCTTAAACGTAGTTCGTTGAAGATGGGACGGTGCCAGGGTATCTACGCAAGTAGCATCCCATACCAACATCCGTCCCAAGCTCCAAGGAACCAAAGACACACCATCAGGTCTCTTACCATCATCCCTAATAATACCAGTAGGCTCAAGAAGAGCAGGTACGTTGATCGTGGCAAGAGACCTGCGGATTATGTCGTTAAGCGTCGCATGTCTGGAAATACGGCCTGCGCTTTTTTGACAACTTAGTCCGTGGTGTCCCAGTCGGTCCACGTCTGTGCCACAACAGCATAAGTGAGGGGTACATACCGCGGCCCCGAGTCTCAGGCCGGTTGCGAGCCTAAGAGAGGCCGGATCCAGGAAAGTACCAGTACTAGCCGAAGGATGGGCATGCAGCCAGTAACCACCTTCCCGGGTTCCGACCGCCAAAAGTCTCGCGCGATCCGGACCTGCAGAGCTGTTTAGAAGAGAATTGTATGTTAGATCACAATACACATTGTCCCAGCTCCTTTGCGATTTCAGGTTGTCAGGAAAATTTTTAGAAGGGCAAGCAATTTTAAATGCATTTTTGGCGTCCTCCAAACCCGCAGTCTCACAGTTAATAGGCAGAGCCCTTAGGATCTTTCCTGTGAGATCAGACGTGCTGTGGACGGATGCCAAAAATGCAGGAGAAGCCACACATGAAATTTTTCGTATCCCTAAACCCCCATACCGAATAGGGAGGGATGCTTGGGACCAGGAACGCTCCGTTAGCTGAATATTTAGAATTTTTTCTATGGTAATTTTGATTAAGTCGTCTAAAGGTGTTAATAAATTAATATTTTTCCAGAACGGACAGCAACGGAGCACGTATGTCAATTTAGGGACAAAAAGACAAAACTTAAGAATCGCAAGAGCATAATGAGGGCTAATTTCGAGTAGACGATTTGCGTGATTTTGGAATTTAGAAATCGAGTTAGAAATATAATCGGGAAAGGATTCTTCAAAAATAGGAGAACCCAGGAGGCAAAGTGAATATTTGTCTACTATTTTTATACCAGGAGTCAGACAATCAAATTTGGATTTTAAAACAGTCAAACTATAGGAAGTCTTTTGAATAAAGAGTTCGCATTTACTATAATTTAGTTTAATTAAATTTGTGTCAAATAACTCAATAAAATAAATCGTCGCTTGGTACCCACATCATAAGCCTTAATTGAGCTTACCGTGGGACTAGGTCGATTTGTGTAAGATGTCCTAAGATATTTATTTATACTATATTCCTAAAGATTTTATGATTCAGAGGGTCTCTATTGGTTCCCATAAAGTTTGAAGTTCGATTTTTGAAGCGAATAACGTTGTAGGCCCGAATTTTTTTTAGTCATATTGTCATAAGTCATAAAAATTTATATTATAAATCGGTGGTCAGTTTTATGTTGGTCATAATTATTGTTAGTCATAAAAGTCGATGCCCATAACTTTTAAAATCCATACAGCATCATTTCCAGAATGTTAAAAGCAATAACCTTCCTTATTATAACTGTTACAACGTCTATATTTGCAACGTCTATATTAGTAAGTAAACTTGGTAATAAACTTAGTTAGTAAGTAAATAGTATGAGTATTATTTTAAAAGTCGGTCCTGGCGCTTCGCCGGCCGCTGCCGTGGCACGCTCGCTTCGCTCGCTCGGCTCGCGCGCTGTAAGGTCACAGTTCCTAACACTCCTCCTCGCTTCGCTCGTCGTCGTACCTACACTGACCTGCCTTAGAGTCGAGTAGGTAAGGAAGTTTCCTAAGTTGCATCATAGTCCATAAATTTCTTAATTTAAATTAAGGAAAGTTATAAATTTCGTATTAAATATTCAATTTTTTGGATGAAATTCGGTTAGTTATTAAAACAATATGAGTAAGAACCATTAGTAGTTTCAAATGTATGACTTAAAATATTTCTAAAAAATGATAGATAGACCTTTGAATGTTATAGTCAGCAATTTTATACCTTTTGTAATTGGAGTATGTAATATTATAGGTTAGTAATGTTAGATCTATTAATCGTTATACTTAACAAAAATTATGACCATTGATGCTTATATCAGTAAATTATATGGATATCAATTTCTGTCTAACGAAATTCGGATTAACAAATATATGGGAAAGAAAGGGATCCCAAGTAATTTACTTCAGTGTGAACTTTATAAGCAGCTAAACTTTCAGTGAGGCCTAATAACTATAAATATAATTAAATGGTTAAACTGTTTCAGGTCAGGTGACTCGCAAGCGCGGCGTGTACTTGCGAGTCATCTGGCCTGAACGTGTGCACAGTGCTTGATAATGGAGACCTAGGCTCTCCAAAACATGTCGCATAGTGACTAAATATACGTGAAAATGAAAATGAAAATGAAAATATTTTATTTTGCAATAAATTTTACAAAGTGACATTTGGGTTGAGACTTCCTATTAAGTAAATGAATACCTGTATCAGGAAGTCCCGCTCTTCTATAACTAAAGTCTTAAATCCATTATAGCAGAAATGATTATGGTATAAGAAGCTACATGCAGAAAATTACTAACATTGGATAAAAAGGTAAGTACTAATTATTATACATTAAAATATACACTACAACTAAGACTAAAGACTAAACTAATTGTGTGTGTGTGTGTGTGTGTGTGTGTGTGTGTGTGTGTGTGAGCGAGTGTGTGTATGACTGTGTTTGTGTGTGTGTGTGTGTGTGTGTGTGTGTGAGGGAGAGTGAATGGTTGCTAGTTAGGTAAATATTACATTCACTTATTAACACAATAAGTCAAGTAAATTTAGTTTGATCTACGCAACTACTATCGGTACATCAGTAATTCTGTTTCCTCATAGGTGAGATTTTGTAACCATTCCATCACAGTTTTTTTACATTTGTAGTACTGCATCGGGTAAATATCAAGTTTATCATTTAAATTATTATACATAAAAGTTGATTGCGCGGGATACTGTCGCTTAGCGAACATAGACTTAGTTGCCGGGATAGGGGCAACCTTACATTTCTTCCTTCGTTTTGGGAGTCCAGGGTTAAAAACTAGAGTTTTGTGTACCTTCAGTATTGCACTCAAAACGTACAGTTTCCGCATTGACAGTAAACCGCTCACTTGATATAAGTCATGTGTGGGGAATCTGTATGGTTTTGAGTACATCACCTTTAGTAAACAACGTTGACCTTTCTCAACCTCCAGAATCTTCGTCTTGATTGCACCACCCCAAACCGTTATACAGTAACATATAATAGATTGCGCTAGACTTATATATATTTGGTTAAGCAGCTTTTTAGTAGTTATATGTCTGAGTTTCCTAAAAATCCAGGTAAGTCTTCTGATTCTGTTGTCCACGTAATCAATATGGGCAATCCATGACAGCCTTTGATCCAGCACAATGCCTAGATATTTTGTAGAAGTAACTTTTGTTATTTCAGTGCACTGACAAGGATGAGAATCGGTATTACTACAGGAATGAATTCTTAAGACAAGGTTAGTGTTTGGTTGAGTACTATTATATTTTGTAAAACACATGTAATTTGTTTTATTGACATTAAGCGTTAGCAGATTAATTTTTAACCAGGATGAGATCTTTCGCAAGCCTAATTCAGCCTTTTCAAACACCGCCTTCCATGTCAAACCTTCGAAGACTATGGCAGTGTCGTCAGCGTAGGAGACTATTTCTCCATATCCTTTAAGGTTTGTCAGATCATTCAGGTATATTAAGAATAGCGTTGGTCCTAAAACGCTCCCCTGGGGGACACCGTAGGTAACGCCAATTTTGTCGCTAGTAAATTCACCTATTCTCACTTTTTGTGTGCGACCTTGTAGGTAATCACAGAGTAATTTTAATGGAAGTCCTCTTATACCGACACGTTCCATTTTGCGTACCAGGGTAGGGATGGAAACCGTGTCGAAGGCTTTTTTAAGGTCTAAAAATACCGCGAGGCATTTTTTTCCCATGTCAGTTTTATTGGTTATCATAGTCGTAAGTGAAAGTACAGCATCTTCAGTAGACCTTGATTGTCGAAAGCCAAACTGTTGATCAGAAAGGATATTAAACTTGTTAAGATATTGTATGAGTCTTTTGTTTATTAATTTTTCTATTACTTTTGATACTGAAGGTAAAACTGAAATGGGTCTATAATTATTTACATCCTTCTTTTCTCCACTCTTGTATACAGGCGTAACAAGTGATTGTTTAAGTGGAGCGGGAAACATACCATGCTTAAAACAAATATTAGCAAGGTGACTTATAACAGGGGCAACCGTAATTCTGGCAAGCTTAATAAATTTAGTTGGGATGTTATCCCAGCCAGGGGCGCTTTCTGCTTTGAGGCTACCGATGACATCGTCAACTTCTTGAGGATCAGTGTCCAGAAGAACAAAAGAGGAGTTTATCAAGTGAGACTGTGCATCTTCGTGCCCTCGTTGATACTCTGCGCTGTTATTAACCATTTGTTCTTCTGCCAGTGTTTTTCCAATACTAGCAAAGTAATTGTTTACAAGATCAACAGTTTCAGAGGGGGGTAAGTCATTATGCAGCAATTCGCTATTTGTAGTTTTAATGGTCTTATAATGAGTAATGCCTTTGATTGTTTTCCATAACTGTTTTGAGTCTTTAGATGAATTAGTCAGCAGGTTTTTCTCATAACTATGTTTTAATTTTTTTAGTAAGTTGTTACAAAAGTTTCGGTACCTTTTGTACGTTATTTTAAGGACTTAATTTTCGGGTTCCGAACGTGATTGTAGCTGCAATTTGTTTCGATTATTTATACACCTCAGGATACCGGGCGTTACCCATGGCTTTATGGTTCGCTCTCGTCTAATTACATTTTTAATGCTTTTACTCTCTTCTAAAGATTCGCCTAGTTTATTTAATAATTGATCGGTTACAGTGATGGGGTCGTCGCAAGACAGTAAGAGTTCCAAGTTCTTTTCCTCAAGTTTTTTTAATGCGGTGTCATAGTCTACAATAGTTCTTTTCCGTAAGGTGTTATCATTGTGTTTATTTTTGGTTATAGCTACTAGGATTGTTAAGTGGTCTGTTATTGAGGTATTCAACACAGCGGTATAGGCAGACGAGTTGTGAGAGTCAATTTTCAGCATGAAGTGATCTAAGCAATTTTGTAGCCTGGTGGGAAAAGTGTGTCCAGGGAGTAAACCATGGAGAGATAACATGTTAAGATACTGTTGTCTGTTTAACCTTTCATTATTAGGTTCAAGCTCTCTAGGTATTAAGTTAATATTAATATCTCCCGTGACAATTATGTTATTAAACGATTTTAATGTGTCTAGGTGATTATTCAAAGAGTCCACAAATGGCAGTGCCAAGCAGTTCGATGGAGATCTATAAACGCCAAGTACAACAGTATTTGGTGTAGTAATTTGTAAACATGTTGCTTGGTCGATATTTATCTCTTCTATTCTAGCGTTTAATTTAGTTCTTACATACACCACAACTCCATCGTTTTGATTTTTATTTAGTACTGTTGCTGAGCGCGAGTAATTGTCAAGTACAGGTAATGGCTTAAAGGATTTGATGTGCATTCAGTGAGTATTATAATGTCGATTTCAAACCTGATTTCACTAACAGTAACCAAAAAGTCGTCAAAGTTAGCATAAATACTCCTAATATTCTGCGACACGATGTTTAGATTGGAGTTTGACAAGGGTATATACTTTTTGATATCAGTGATATAACATTGCGCTGAAAACGCGAGATTAGAATTATCTAATTCATCAATAATTTTGGAATTACAATTCATAGTTTGTGCATAATAAAATTTAAGGGTTTGGCATGCGGTGTAAATATTGTTAATATTATGTAGTGTGTAGTAGTTGTAGCTAGTTGTATGCGTGTGTGTCCGGTGGTTTGCGTAATAATCTGATAAGGAGTGACTGTATGAGTGTGTGTGTATGATCGTGTTCTCAGGGTTATATAAAAAACATGACTAACTAAAACCATAAATAGCAGTGCAATCAAGAAGAATACAGGGCTGTACAAAACCGTTAAGATCCAGAAGAAACTTAAAAGTAGGTCTAGTCAGGGTGATCCCTTTACACGTGTTATTTGGGCCTCACTAGTTACCTGAGTAATACTTGAGTTCTCATCTTTCCTTATATAAACATTACCATACGCCGTCCAACAAAACTCATATATTTTTTGTCGCTTGAGTTCGCGGGCCAGGTAATAGAGTCGGGCTGCCTTAGGAGTCAGCTGCTCTGAAACGTAGATGGGAGTGTCTTCCGAACTGGTGAAGCCAAGGTGTTTTGCACGCAGTTTATCATGTTGTCTGATGTTGAACGCCTTGCACATTTTCAGTAGATCATTTTTTAGAATGGTTGATGAGGTTTCCACCACTATTGGGCCAGACTGGGGGGAATCTTGTTTAGCACGGATTCTGTAGATATCTTTTACGTCAGATTTTGAAATTGGGCAGCTAATTGTTTTGGAGAGGTTTTCAACAATATTTATGAGATCTTCTTTGGATTCCTTGGCTTTCCTAGGCACGTTTTTAATTTCAAGATTGCACTTACGACTGTTTTTCAGCAGCTCTTCTACCTTGTCCTCGAGAAGCACTATGTATTTCTTGTCCTCAGCTGAATTTTGTTCTAGTCGCTCAATTTTTCTACTCAGTTCTTCGTTTTGTGCAGTAAGAAAATCGACGGAGTTTTCGATGTTTCGATTGGTTTGTTGTATTTCCTTGAGTGTGCTAGTATTCTGTCGAATTTCTTGAAGCTGGGTGTCCATAAATTCTTTCATTATAACTCTTATCTCTTCCTTAAGTTGTTTCGTGTCAATGCCAGGCTCGTCTCTTTTTCGTTTGTGACAAGTAGATATGTAATTAGGCGGTGTCACCGCTTCTTGCAGTCGGTCAAGCTCAGATTCCGAGAGCGATGTGTTTTGCTCTTCTCCGGCCATAGTACTAGGCGATAATAGGTAAGAGGAGGTTAATTTATTACCTGTGCGGACACGAAGCTGGCACGTGCCTTTCAGTGGTAGTAGCGGAATACCAGGGCGCCAGAAACGCACGAAGTTATAGGTACTGGGATCTGCGACGCAACGTAGCATACAATAATGCAAACACTCTCTCACCACACACAAGCGAAGTACCAGGAGCGCATAGGTGTTAAGCAGTCGTTGTAGCAGATCAGGCGGCGACGGCGTAGCAGCGTAGCGGCGTAGCACTACACAGTTAGATGTGATGTGACCATTGATTTAAGTAAAAGGGGTAGATATGGTACCAGGCGCACGAAAGTGTGCCATCGAATACAGGTCCCGGGACCTGTTTTGAATTAGTCGTGTGATGGCAGCCCATGTGTCAACAGCTTGTCAAGATCCAAAATCTCTGTAACGAATATTGGCTTAAAAGCGATAATCATGCCGTGCTGTGCCTTTTTTCAGAGCTTTAACAGCTCAAAGCATAAAAACAAAACTCACGGAATCACTTTTCATGCGTAAGTACTGTTTATAATTTAATAATATATTTTTAGGCAATTCAAATTTTAAATGATTCTTGTTTTTGAGTGAGAGAAACAGATATATATCTAATATATACGAGAGCAACACGTACATCGTCACGCAATAACGTCAGCAAATAAATCTTGATCTACATGTATTTTTAGTTCCTGCGCTCCTAGTTAAACAAATGTAACAAAGTCTATTTTGCAATATTTATTTTATACATAAAATTAATAGCATACGTATGTTTAGGTTTGGTTGTAGCATAACAATTTAATAGACGTACAGTAGTGTTATTCACTAAGGAAACCGCCTTGCTGTCAGCGCTGTGTCAGTGCTGCGGCAGCGTCGAGCCTAAAAATGGTATTCACTAATGTACTTTAAACGACACTAGAGCTCGGCGACGAATGCGGCGTGAGCTGGAACTACATTGCGTCGAAAGTTTGACGTTTAATGTATGAACTTCATATTCTCTAACGAAAAACAGCGACGAACTCGCCCACAACCTCGCTCACAGCCTCGATTCCTAATGTCAAATCAAACAGCTAAGATTTTAGACAAGGCTGTCTCGACATCGAGCTCGTTGACGAACGCAGCGTCGAATGTGTCAATAAGAGGATAGCATAGCAGATTTCCTGCCGACGAAGTATGGAAAGATAAGTGGATCGCAGTCGTACGCAAGCAAAGAAAAGACCCAGAGTGGACATCTACCAAACATAGTAGAATATGTTCCATACATTTTATACCGGAACATATTTATACTACCAGCAAAGGCAGACGACTTTTACTTAAATCAATGGATGTGACGTACCATAAGCTACGAGTACTCGATACGTGTTTCTTCTTATTTATGCGCTCCTAATTACACGCGTGAATTTATTGATGCAGAATTAAATAAAATCGATTTAAATAATAATATTTGAATTATTTTAACGCGGGGACTTGGCACGTCTAACCCTTACGGGTGTCCGGGGGGAGAGTTTAACCGTTTAATTATTTATAAAATAAATTTAGATTAACATGTCAATTTGTCAAACAATTGCCATACCCTAGCAGGGTGCCATGTGATTCTATTTGTTAAGTATTGAAACCTATTGTATGTACCATGAATTATAAGTACATATTATAACTAACGTGAGACTCAAACATATTTAAATATTTATCACACGGGTTACTCACGTAATTTAAGTCGATAATTGCTCGACATGTTTCGATCCATTTAGAAGATCCTCATCATGGAGGATCGAAACATGTCGAGCAATTATCGACTTAAATTACGTGAGTAACCCGTGTGATAACTATTTAAATATGTATGTACCATGGTTTGCAATAAACGATTATTATTATATTTATATGCCCCTTATAACTATAACCTCAAAACAGTAAACCTAAGTAACTTTGAACTATCATGCATGTGTGCGTGTGTGTGTTATCGCAGGTCAAGATCTTATCAACGATCAGTAGAGGTAGCGTGTGTGTAGCAAATTTCACGATAATTTGTAGTAGAGGTTGCACAGGTCACTTTAGCTATCGATATCGATATTACAGATTTACGATTTGTTGTTGCGTAACAATTTATATGCCGCATTACTTGTGGAAGTTAATATCTGTTAAAAGAGGTGGAAAATAAGTTTCTATTAAGTTGGGTTAAGTTATATTTCTGTATTTCTTCTTAACCTCTAGCCTCCCAGAAGCCTATAAAAAGGTCACCTCAAACAAAAAAAGATGTATTCTATTTTCTACAGTATGATACCAAAATTCATTGGCGCAGCAGGAGGTTAACTACTTCAATTATGGAATAATATTGGTGTAATACAATTATTATGAAAATCTATTATACGATGAAATATACAATTTTGAATGTGACTAAATATTGTTGAAATAATCACATATGTTTGTATAAAAAATATGAACTGTCGATATTTTAATATGTTAGTTGTACGTATTTCAAGTGCCATTTTACTGAACAAAGTAAAATCATTATAATAATACTTATGTCTACAAATAATCAATTTAATAAAATAGTGACTGACAAATAAGACGATGTAACCTATTTATTGTTTTAAAGTAAACTATATTTTCAGTTTTGTTTCTAAAAAACATTTCACGCTGTATTCATTAAATGTCACCCAAACTGTGAGAAGTAACAACAGCATATTGTGTTGAATAATTTTAAAAAAACTAATTAATTACATAATCACGTGATATCACGCAAATCGACCTAGTCCCACTGTAAGGTTCAATTTAGCTTGGGAGGTTGGTCTTGTAATAGTGTTGTGTTGGTAGAAATAAAATATCGATAAAATTGGGACGTCTCTATTCCCAGTAAGTTTAGTTTCGGAAGTAGTTTGAGTAATGGCACACATTGTTATCATCACGATTCGAGTTTTATTGTAGCTCGCCACACATTACCGTGTTGCGTGAACTGGAATACTATGATTATGATCTGATGATTGTTTGGTTACGGCAAGATTAATTGGGGAAATTAAACTGCCATTATTGTGCTATAGCTATAGTAAACTGTTGGTAATTATAGCGGTTTTTGACATGTAGGTAAGTAATGGTCAGCCTCTGTAGCCTAGTTGGTAGTGACCCTGCTTACGAAGCTGGAGGTTCCGGGTTCGAATCCCGGCGAGGGCATTCTTTGTGTATTTATTTATCACAAATGTTTGTTCCTTGGTCATGGTTGTGTATGTATCTAAGTATCTATACGTATCTATCTATTATATATATCGTCGCCTGGTACCCACAACACAAGCCTTAATTGAGCTTACCGTGGGACTAGGTTGATTTGTGTAAGATGATGTCCCAAGATATTTATTATTTATTATTATTTATTTATTATTTATTAAATGGAATGTAATTCGGTTTTTTCATACTTTTATAATACGGTGGCGGTAATGCGATGTAGTAGGGAAAATATTAATAACTATCGTTACTATTTAGCCTGTGGTGTCCCATTGCTGGGCAAAGGCCTCCCTCTTCTTCTTCCATGCGTCTCCGTCTAAAACGAAACTGGACCAACATTTTCTAAAAACATCGAGATCGTGTCACCATCTTTATCGAGGCCTGCGGTGACGCTGCGTTGCATTTGGTGTCCACTTGGTAGTTTTCTTGACCCACAAATCGGTTGTCATACGGCACATATATTATGGCCGGCCCAGTCCCATTTAAGCTTCACTACATAGTATAAAATAAAGCGACTTTTTCTGTCCCTATGTCCCTTTGTACGCGTAAATCTTTAAAACTACGCAACGGATTTTGATGAGATTTTTTTTTATAGGTAGAGTCATTCAAGAGGAAGGTTTTTACGTAGGTATAGTACCCGTGCAAAGCCGAGGTGGTTCGCTAGTTGTGAATATAATAATGTCTTAAGAATAAACATAACTTCAATAATTAACCATAAATTATTATATTAATTTTCAAGACAATCCTAAGAACTTTCAGTAAAACAAAATACAACGACCTTAATAACAAATAAAATGGCTATTTCTGCTCTAAACTTAAGGAATACCTTGAATGTGTATCAGCTAGTTTTCTTAATCACTGGGTAAGTTAATATTGGGTACCTACATTCAAGTGCAGACTATTGCTATACTATACTTATAATATATGTATATACTTGAATAAAAATCAGTGAACCTTATTTAATTGTAATAAGAGCATCGTAGCCATTTTTCTGAGAGGTGATCTATACTGGGTGTTAACGGGGTCGTGATCCAAACTGTGAAAAACTTGTTAGGATGGTCTTTCTGATTAAGGTTTTCCATGGGACCGATATAAAAATCGTTCTTTTTTTTAGTGAAACTCGACTAGAAATCATGAACACTTCTGCACTGGTCGGTATGAAAACCGGTATTTTTTTTTCGCGATTTTCATATTTGTTCCATGGGAAGCCTTGTTCAGAAAGACCGTCCTAACACGTTTTTCACAGTTTGGATCACGACCCCGTTAACACCCTGTATAAATGTGTCAGTGAGACGATATCTACAACTTTAACAGATAGAGAAATCTTTTCTTAGGAGCCCAGTAAATTTTTCCAACGGCATTTTGCAGTTTTTACGTAAACTTGAATGCAAATTTAATTTCCATCCTAATCTTTAGGCTAACCATCTACGCCGATCTAAAAATCCGTTCCCAGAATAGCAAAATACTAAAACACTTAATCGGTAATCGGTGTAGTGTGATTACGGTAAATTGGTCCGCGGGCCGGGTCGTGTCACGCGCGAATTTCAAGTAGATTGAGCAACGCTTAGTGCCCAATGCGTGACGGACTCACTATAAGGGCTAACTACTAGTAACGAAAAATGACATCTTTGAAAAACATGTCTTTTATGTCGAAGTTGAGTTCGATTTCCCAAAACTCTTTAAACACGACAGTTATAGTAAGACATACATACAAACGACGTTTATTACGTCAAGTCATATAACATTTTTCTTGGATATTAAGACTTAGCCTGCCTAAGTGCCTACAATGTACTTAGTAGAAAAGTACACAGTTTTTATAATGACATCTGCTGAAGGCTTTGTTTACGAGTACATAATTATAAGTACATAATCAACCAATTCGAACCCTAAGCCACTCAAGAACAAAACAAAGTGAAGCTTTAAATTTAATCAGCTTGTAAGAGATTTCGTACTACTTAAATATTTGTTATTTTGACATGGTTATAGAGTGCCCTAAGTTTACAATTGGTTAAGTGTACGTACTCAGATAAAGTGTTACTTTACCTGTAATAAATAATTGAAGTAAAACTTTCTACTTAGATTTTTTCTAGAAACCTCTAGCCTCAATCCTCATCTCCAGCCTTTAATTCTCCTTCTGTCGAGTATATCTACTACAATTATGTTATGGATTGAAATGTATTTTTTTTTAGTTGTATCTCTAGAATACACCCATTATTAGTGTTATTCGTTTACTTTTCATGTCAGTTATAAGATTTTTGACCATATTGAAATAGTAATGCAATCTTAAATCTTAGTATGTCCTTTCTCGAAATTATGCTAATTTGGTTGAGTAAAGGCACGATCTAATTTAAAACTTAATGACGCAGTATGGGTCTGTTTACATTAAGTAACTTTAAGATCCTATTCTATGCAATATAACGACATTACAATGTAAACAAATCTAGATCAATAAACCCGAGAAAACCAACAAACCCTAGGCGAATTTCATTCCCATACAAACCAGCAAACCTCATATAAACCTCAGGCCAATTTACTTCCCATACTACCTCACGCGCCGGGTTCAAACACCCTAATGTCTGTTTGTTTTAAACTTTTTGCTATGAAGATGTTACCTCCACGTTGTTACCTATGTCAAAGGTTGATAAATATGCAATATCCTCAGATCGGAGTTAGATCGATCGAGCGTGATTCTGAATCCACCCAACGTTGATCTATCTCGACCACCACCTGTCTTGATACTTTAGAGTGCTGAGGGGGATTTCTATGTAGATCGGTAGCTCAAGGTTTCTTGGACATATTGATGGTATTGTTAGAAAATTATAGATGGCGCCTTAGGAGATGGTTTGCTGTTTACATTCCGGGCTGATGTTGGATCCTAGGTTGTTTAAGAGTGCAAAGGTCGGTTGGGATTACATGTTCTTGTTTGCTGTACTATAATTGATTTGGTTGGACAACGTTGTTAGTGGCTGACATAATACGTATTAAGTTATTACGGAATATGGGAAAATTGGTGTTTTAAGTTAAATATGTTGTTTTTGGTGTACTTGTAATGGTTAATCTGGCCATGTTTTTGTAGAGGCAAAATATTTTGGTGATATGTTTGGTTAATTACAAAGCCTTGTAACTCTACCATGACAGCCGTTAAGGCCAACTATCCAGCCAATTCTACAAAAATGGGAACAGATTAATGAGGCGTCAGAAGCGCTGGCATACCCTATAATCAAGTTGCAGCTATTTCATGGCATTACCATTACACCTTTTATTCTCAAGCGATGCAATTTTTGGAGTCTTTGCTAGTTAATAAAACGCGACTTAAGCTGCGTTTCCACCACAGAGATGTGCGAGGATGTGTTTCCATACAAATTACACCTATTAATGACTCGAGCGAGGTGTCATTTGTATGGAAACAAATCCTCGCACATCTCTGGTGGCAACGCAGCCTAAACCTGTATAAAATATGCAATGACAATAGCGAATGACCTGCGACGTTTGATCCTAGGTTACATAACATAACCAAAAAACATGTTAATGAGGTTAACTATTATACTTATAATGATTAGTACCCTAACCTACTAAACCTCAAGTCGAGTATAAGTTTTTTTTTCACACACAATTTTTTTTTAAAAACACTAGAAAATTACGTTAAAATAATTTCAATGATACTTAGATATCGTGGCACCTAATATATAGGCACTCGTAACAATACCTAGATTTAATAAGGCCCCCCAGATTTACCTGTTACTAAAGCCTAACCTGTTATCACGACCGACGATCTATTGCCAAGTGTCAGTTTACATACAAATGGAAACGTAATAGTTAATCTTAATTGCAAATGCTTGCAGCAAAAGTTTCTAGCTCTAGTGCATTACTACGAGTTTATCAAACTCACTCGTAATTGTAGAGAAATTACGAATTATGGGTTTATTTATCAATCATGACAATCATGAGTTTTCAGTTGATGGCTTTGGTTCTCTGTCGGTAGTTCAGCGCCGGGTATCGATCCACCGATCGAGTCCACCGGATTAGCAATAAGCTGAAGTGGCGATGGGCTGGCCATATTTGCCGTAGGACATGTTGGGATGAACGAGTTATTTTTAAATGGAAATGGCGCCTGGGCAAACGTAGCGTTGGACGTCCTCTGGAATGGGAGTGATGACTTGCGCAAGATGTCAGCAGCTGGATGCGAGTAGCCAAAAATTGATCGCAGTGGCGTGTTATTTAATTTGAGAGGCCTATGTCCATCAGTGAACGAAAATAAGCTGATGATGATAGTCAGTTTTTAGTTCTCCAAACTGGCTTAAAATCTATTTTTAAGCATCCCAACACTTATTTGATTACGTCGTGCAATATACGCATAGTATATTCAAGTCAACGAGAAATCAGGATCCATACCCTAGTTGGTATGGTAGCGGGTAGTGACCCTATCTACGAAGCTGGAGGTTCCGGTTTCGAATTCTGGCGAGTGAATTTGTGTTAATTTTTCTTGGCTGTTTTGTGCATTTAGAACTCTATTTATGTAAGATATTTCAATGACGTTTATTTATCTTTATTTAAATAGGACAAGAGTTAACCAATAGTAAGAGTAAAGGTCCTTAGGCGATTCGCAATTATGATGTATGGCTTACATGCCATTTAATATGACGTTTTCATTTGTTGTATTCATCTTTTTGACGGTAATGAGTTTCATACTTTAGGCTCACAAGTCTCACAACCATCATTTTCATGGCAATTTACGATTGTTATGGTTTAGTTAAAGAGGTAAGAACAATAAGTTAATTAGAACGGTAAGCAGTAAAATATATCATGTAGTCATATTTTCACCTGTGTTTAAGAATCTGTGTACTATAATACTACACAAATATTTGAATTAAACAGGTTTAAGCATCTCTGCCTGCATTGCTATTAATTCTCTCCCTCTTCAGAGCATGTCATTCCTTATAAGTGTGTGCTCTCTAGAATACCAGTTTGTCAAATGGGTCAAAATTCTTTTCTTTTGTCTTGTTTCATACCAGTCTGTCACGCTTTTAGTTTGCTGTTTCGACACAGTATACAAAAAAAGTTCGGTGCACTTGTTTTTCTTTTTCACGCTTTATTTTAATTCATACATCAGAGATTAAAAACACAACATCATCTCATATAAAAATCACCACTGCGTCACGTTTTTTAGGCACACAAAATAAGACAACGAAAAGAATTTTGACCCAAATACTACTTCTCACATGTTTCTAAGTATGGTATTCAAATTTAAACTTTCCCCTAATAATAAGGTCCGAAGTGTATACATATTTTTAGACGTGACTACACTTACTGGTTCATCAAAAATTTTATTTAAAACAACATTTACATTTTATTCCACAAACTTTTGAATGCTACAATTACTCCAACTTGCGTTTCATCTTCATTCTTCAAACAAACCCTAAGCACTCCAGATGGTCTCTTAATACCACATCTCGGAACATAACACATGTTACCTTATCTCAGCTAAGTACGCTATTATGGGCAAGTCCAATAAATAAAATATGCTTATCTTGAGCAAAATTAACTGCAGCAACATATTTTAGCAGGTAACGTATTGTGGTTGCGGTAATCCGGGCTAAGGCGGTTTTCCACTGGACTTTCAAAGAGTAATTTTATGAAAAATATGAGTATCGTGTTTATTCCGTTTTAAGTGGGCGATTTTCTAAGATGTAGTATTTAGTGGGTGGTAACTGGTTACTCTCAACATTTTTTCTCGGTTCTATTTGCTTATAATAAATTAGCAAAATGACAATATTTTTAAGTTGTATTTGTTGATCTGATTTTTACGATGTTTTTGATACGATGCTGCAGAACTTCTCAGGAGTAATATTGAAGAGGTAGATATTCCTGTCTACTCATTAATTATCTCTTTGGTTCTTCTTCTGCACTCGGGTCCGTGGGGTCGTTACTCCCCAACAGCTCGCCACAAGCTGCTCTGCGGCTTCATAATATTATTATTTATCAATGCAATCTGTAGATCTGTCGTTCCTTCTTACATACTTCTTTATACTGAAATTCGGTGGTCCCTATGCAATACTATCTTTCTTGCAAAAGCTCTGTAGTGGGCACTGGCCCTACCTCATCCCCGTCCGATCTTGATACGAGTCGCTCGTGATTTAGAGCAATGCTCAAGCAATGGACGTCTATTTGCAAAACGAATTAGATTGTCCCAAAACGTTCACCACCAATCATAATATTTATCAATGCAATCTATAGTTTAGTTGTTTCTTCTTACAAAACTTCTCTGATACCAAAATCCGGTGGTCTCTTTGCTATACTGTCTTTTTTGTAAAAGCTCTGTAGCGGACACTGGCCCTACCTCATCCCCGTCCTGTCCTGCTACGAGCCGCTCGTGATTTAGAGCAATGCTCAGGCAATGGACATCTATATGTGTATATGTATATGTGTAGTTTATATTGATACGTAAGTGTAGTAAATTTGTTTTTTCTATTAGTTTCGTAATTAGTTTTGCACCTCCTTTTTGACTAATATTTAATTCATATCTCCGCTAACTAAAGGTTGTCTGGAAGAGATCGCTTGTTAGCGATAAGACCACCTTTTGTTTAACCTCTGTCTAGTTCTATGTCACCTTTGTTTTGGTTTTTGTTTGTTCGAGGTGTGCAATAAAGAATATTTATTATTATCTATTTGTTACCCAAATTATTTCATACCAAAAATTAAACCACTAAGATTATTCATAATATTATTATTTATCAATGCAATCTGTAGATCTGTGGTCCCTATGCTGTCTTTCTTGCAATCTATAGTTTAGTTGTTTCTTCTTACAAAACTTCTCTGATACCAAAATGCAGTAGTCCCTTTAAAATACTAAGTCTTCTTTGCAAAAGTTCTGTAGTGGACACTGGCCCTACCTCATCCCCGTCCGATCTTGTTACGAGCCGCTCGTGATTTAAAGCAATGCTCAAGTAATGGACGTCTATTTGCAAAACGAATTAGATTGTCCCAAAACGTTCACCACCAATCATACTATTTATCAATGCAATCTATAGTTTAGTTGTTTCTTCTTACAAAACTTCTCTGATACCAAAATGCAGTAGTCCCTTTAAAATACTATGTCTTCTTTGTAAAAGCTCTGTAGTGGACACTGGCCCTACCTCATCCCCGTCCTGTCTTGATACGAGCCGATCGTGATTTAGAGCAATGCTCAAGCAAAGGACGTCTATTTGGTAGAAAATAAATATTATTTCGTACCAAAAGTTTAACCACTAAGATTCATCATAATATGCTAGTATATTTAATTTGAATGCCTACAGTATACGTGAAACAATGCAATACTAGTCATGCAAAATATAATAGAATTTAACCGGGCACCACATAAACCGTTGTTTATTGATTAACTATTATAAGCCTTTATTGTATAAACTTAACTAAATTATCAAATAAACACACAAATAAAGAAATCTTATCTAAAATAAAAACTAATAATGTAAATAGAAAAGCTAAAAATACAATTAATAAATATACTTACCTACAAAAAAAATAAAAAACCTTATAAAAAGAATACCCCGTCGAGCAGGTCTGTCTGTGGCATGGACCCCATGACGCTGGCGGCGTTCCCTCTTTGGATCGCAATGCTTATAATATTGTATTTATCACTGTAATCAGTGGTTCAGTCGTTGCTTTCTTTTATGTGAATCTGGTGGTCCCTTTGCAATACTGTTTTTCTTGCAAAAGCTCTGTAGTGGCCCTACCTCATCCCCGTCCAATCTTGCAACGAGCCGCTCGTGATTTAGAGCAATGCTCAGGAAATTGACATGTATTTGTTACCCAGATCATTTCATACCAAACATTAAACCACTAAGATTCATCATAAAATTGTATTTATCAATGTAATCTGCGGTTCATTGGTTCTCTTTTTTTTGTACAAAAATCCGGTGGTCCCTATGAAATACTGTCTTTCTTGCAAAAGCTCTGTAGTGGACACTGGCCCTACCTCATCCCCGTCCGATCTTGATACGAGCCGCTCGTGATTTAGAGCAATGCTCAAGCAATGGACGTCTATTTGCAAAACGAACTAGATTGTCTCAAAACGTTCACCACCAATCATAATATTTATCAATGCAATCTATAGTTTAGTTGTTTCTTCTTACAAAACTTCTCTGATACCAAAATGCAGTAGTCCCTTTAAAATACTATGTCTTCTTTGTAAAAGCTCTGTAGTGGACACTGGCCCTACCTCATCCCCGTCCGATCTTGTTACGAGCCGCTCGTGATTTAAAGCAATGCTCAAGCAATGGACGTCTATTTGCAAAACGAGTTAGATTGTCCCAAAACGTTCACCACCAATCATACTATTTATCAATGCAATCTATAGTTTAGTTGTTTCTTCTTACAAAACTTCTCTGATACCAAAATGCAGTAGTCCCTTTAAAATACTAAGTCTTCTTTACAAAAGCTCTGTAGTAGACACTGGCCCTACCTCATCCCCGTCCGATCTTGATACGAGCCGCTCGTGATTTAGAGCAATGCTCAAGCAAAGGACGTCTATTTGGTAGAAAATAAATATTATTTCGTACCAAAAGTTAAACCACTAAGATTCATCATAATATTATATTTATCACTGTGATCAATGGTTAAGTCGTTGCTTTCTTTTATGTAAATTTGGTGGTCCCTTTGCAATACTGTTTTTCTTGCAAAAGCTCTGTAGTGGCCCTACCTCATCCCCGTCCAATCTTGCAACGAGCCGCTCGTGATTTAGAGCAATGCTCAGGAAATGGACATGTATTTGTTACCCAGATCATTTCATACCAAACATTAAACCACTAAGATTCATCATAAAATTGTATTTATCAATGTAATCTGCGGTTAATTGGTTCTCTTTTTTTTTTGTACAAAAATCCGGTGGTCCCTATGCAATACTGTCTTTCTTGCAAAAGCTCTGTAGTGGACACTGGCCCTACCTCATCCCCGTCCGATCTTGATACGAGTCGCTCGTGATTTAGAGCAATGCTCAAGCAATGGACGTCTATTTGCAAAACGAATTAGATTGTCCCAAAACGTTCACCACCAAACCTAATATTTATCAATGCAATCTATAGTTTAGTTGTTTCTTCTTACAATACTTCTCTTTACCAAAATCCGGTGGTATCTTTGCTATACTGTCTTTTTTGTAAAAGCTCTGTAGTGGACACTGGCCCTACCTCATCCCCGTCCTGTCTTGATACGAGCCGCTCGTGATTTAGAGCAATGCTCAAGCAAAGGACGTCTATTTGGTAGAAAATAAATATTATTTCGTACCAAAAGTTTAACCACTAAGATTCATCATAATATTGTATTTATTACTGTAATCAGTGGTTCAGTCGTTGCTTTCTTTTATGTAAATCTGGTGGTCCCTTTGCAATACTGTTTTTCTTGCAAAAGTTCTGTAGTGGCCCTACCTCATCCCCGTCCAATCTTGCAACGAGCCGCTCGTGATTTAGAGCAATGCTCAGGAAATGGACATGTATTTGTTACCCAGATCATTTCATACCAAACATCAAACCACTAAGATTCATCATAAAATTGTATTTAGGTATCAATGTAATCTGTGGTTCATTGGTTTTCTTTTTTTTTTGTACAAAAATCCGGTGGTCCCTATGCAATACTGTCTTTCTTGCAAAAGCTCTGTAGTGGACACTGGCCCTACCTCATCCCCGTCCGATCTTAATACGAGTCGCTCGTGATTTAGAGCAATGCTCAAGCAATGGACGTCTATTTGCAAAACGAACTAGATTGTCTCAAAACGTTCACCACCAATCATAATATTTATCAATGCAATCTATAGTTTAGTTGTTTTTTCTTACAAAACTTCTCTGATGCCAAAATGCAGTCCCTTTAAAATACTATGTGTTCTTTGCAAAAGCTCTGTAGTGGACACTGGCCCTACCTCATCCCCGTCCGATCTTGATACGAGTCGCTCGTGATTTAGAGCAATGCTCAAGCAATGGACGTCTATTTGCAGTATTTGCACGAGCATCGTGATCTGGGCGTTTGAGACGTAATGCGGGGTATTATCGGTAATAACACCGCTGTAATGTGGGATCATGTTGACAAGGTGTAACTGTGTATTTTACTCATCTATTGGATCGAAAATATTAGCATTGGGGATGTAACGGTATGTTGAGGACTGGATTTCTGCACTTGACACAGCAGAACAAAAATTTGGGGTGGTCATTTTAAATACGCTTTTTTTTGGTCTGTTATATTTTGTTATATTTTTTGGCTGATTGTTTTCTAGTAGCAGTGAAGCTTGAAGTAAGGATTTTTTTTTAGTCTTGAACGTAAATGTGTCAAATGGTTTATTAAAAAATATGTTACGTAGTTAATATTATTATCAAGAAATACGGTGTATCAATGCCGAATGAGTTATAGCCATCACAAACTTAGTTGAAAATAATATTAAAGATGCTTTTGTTCTTCCTTAAGTAGTTAAATGTAGTAAGCCACAGTGGTAACCTTATAATAATAGCAACAATGCTTATAATAAACATGAAAATTGATATAGAAAAGTTAAGCAAAACAATACTGTAATCATTCGTTTCAAAGTGGTAGTGCTATAAAAGCATCATTCTGATCATCGCATTAAAATTTCGAACTAAATGTATCTCTTAAGGTTCTTAAGGAATATATAGAACAGAACTATATTGGCTAAACCTTAAGGTATATTCGAAGATGAAGGATTCGATTTGATACGAGGTTGGGAATGTTCGGAGGGAGAATATTGTAAAATTCGTGTTCCGACGCGATCTGACATTGAGCCACTTAAAAGGCTAGATTCAAACGTTTGGTATTCATAGTGCGAATGAATAATATACAAAAAGAGTCAATTTAAACAGTACATTTAAGTAGCTAACATAATAAGATCGCGAATGAGAAAACCCGGTAGGATCGATATTTGTTGATTTATTTACAAAACTTAGTCGCAGTACAATTAATTTATCGTTTTATTTTTTATATTTGGATTGTATTATAACTTTGTATTTTTTTTACTAGCCTATTTGAGCCCCATTGCTGGGCAAAGGAAAGAAGTCCCTATGACTTCCACAACTCCCTTAACCGAACTTTATCCGGCCAGCTGTCTAAGAACACGTTCCTTTGTATTACAACTAGAATTTATTTAATATTTATTGACCAAAAGAAAAAGACACATTATACAAAAGGCGGACTTAATGAAGCATTGTCTACCAGTCTCCTGGATAAGCAGAGAAAAATAATATTTACTCAAAAATAAGAATTTAGATAAATATTTGTTAATATAAACTCATTTATTTTATTCCTATTTGTCATGTGCTGCAAATTCAAATTCGTTTTAAACTTTTTTATTCGACTATAAACTCCATTTTATAAAGTGTTGCACTATGAATGAGGTCCAAAAGAGCAACGTGTTGGTTCCCGCGATGCACTGCCCGTAACAATAGCCACGTTATAGTGCAGCCGGTTTCGCGTGGCATATTTTTGGTAAAAAAAAAAACAAAATCGCAGGTTTCTTACTATACATACTGTACTATACATACTTCTTATTGGAAGTTACAAATTTATCGTTAGCTTTACTATTACTGGTATATCATGACAATGATTTCCAACAGATGCCTAAGAAAACATAAAACGCGAATGTAATGACAAAATTAATAATTAAATAAATACATGAATACTGAGGGACTTATTTATGTGGAAAAAAATGAGAATGTAATAACAAAATTAACAATGAAATAAAATAAACACAAGCTTACCCAGGGACTTATTTATGCAAAGATTTATGCTGTTAAATAATAAAAATAATAAATCTGCTCTGCGCAGTTGTAAGAAAAGCGAACTAAATTACACCAGAGGCATTGTTTTTTTTATATTTCTCTAGATAGATATAAGACTTGACTTGTACTTGATGGTGCCGAAAATACGCCAAGCATTTTTCGGAATTTTATTAATTTTAATAAAGTGCTATACGTTAGCGCCATCTCAACTGTATGTCAAATTTGAAACGTCTTACTCGGCATACTACTTCCCAATAACCCCCGACTGTTTTTATTACTGGGATAGGATTTAAAGTGACATAATTATATGTACAGGGACAATGTTAAGCACAGGGGGCTACCACGACCCACTATTACGATTTAGTTTAGGACCTAATGTGAATCGCGATGTGTCAGTTCTAAAATATCTGTCAAAAACGGACATGCCAAATCTAAACTGAATTGCATTAAAAAGGTCATGGGGGACTACCCAGGAATATTTCATCGGTTGACAACCAAAACTCACTAAGTAACAAATACCTACTTGAAATAGAGATCGTATCTAAGTTTTGATTCAATACTGACATAAGAGGTTGCTAAGAGCAGTGACAGTTTTTATAGTGAGTTTTGGTTGTCAGCCGACGATTTAATTGATGCCAAGCCATACTGGCTGCACTATACCGAGCATCCGACGCACGGCGCGGCGGTAACGACTCTCGCGCCACGATTTTGCGTGAATTAGAACAACAATAAATAAATTAAACGCCCTCGTGCTTTGCTTTTATTCTTCATGTTGGATACACCTGGTCGTGTAGAAAAACATAAACCGCTGTCGCTTTGTAGGGTATTTTGTGTGAGGTGTTTGAACGTTTTGTAGTGTAGAGTCTGACCAGCATAACTATGCACAAGCATTTGTTCGATATTCTATACATGGCCACAATTTTGCCTAACAATTAACCTGTCATTGTCAAACTGTCATTTAATTTGGTAGAGAATTTGTTACTGATTAAGTTTTTTTTTTATTTACCGCTTTTTTCTTGTGCAAAGTTATGCAGGTCAGACTCTAAGAACTAGGTTTTCTTACAAAAAAAAAAAGAACATTCATTTTCATAAGAAAGTTTTTGTGTTTTATAACGGTTTTTAAGAACAGCAATTCCAGAGTAACGCATTGACGATCCGTTTTGGGTTCACTATAAGCAATTATGTTAAAAAAAGCTGCTTATAAACAATGTTTTTCAATGAGTGAGTAAATACCATACATTTAATACCACCCAGTTTATATTCAAACGATTCAAATATTTGTGATGAACACACAAATGCCCTTACCGAAATTTTAACTAGTAACCTCCACTAGTACAGTCATCATTACCTGCGTCAAAAAAATGCAAAATGTTTCCCTACACTTTTAATATCAAATGTATGAAACTGTTGCTCAGGATTCAGTTTAAGGAAGTTCCAGAGCCCTCTCATTAGTGAAATCAGCCTAGAGCCCTGAAAGGCGATTGGCACCTGAAGCCGAATCGTTAGAGACCACTCGAGCCCAACTCCTATCCGTCTTACCCAAATTTACTCAAATAGGGCTAGGAAACTCTTAGAAGTACCTTAGATAAGTAACATTATGCTCAAGTGAATACTGAGCATAATGTTACTTATCTAAGGTACTTCTAAGAGTTTCCTGATGAGCGAATGCTCATAGCACTTTTTAGGGGTCCATATTGGCACTTATACAATTTTTTCTTCGAATATTTTTACTAATACCGTTTTTTACTCATAATCATCATTACTCCGAAAATTTTTTCTCATACTTTTTTTCTTACTAAAAATTATACTTCTACCTACAATGTTCATAACGATTTTTATCTCGAAATTTTATCCTCCTAAAGTCGTCAAGTAGATTAATCTATACTCATAAAGTTACTTGAAATAAATTGTTTATTTATAAACATTTTCCCATTAGGTTCACTCTGTTGTGGTATAATTATTTTATGAATAACATAAACTATGTAGTCACAATGGGATTTGTGCAGAAACTGTTGTGACATACTCAACTTTAGCATATTTCTTTGTGGCAGATTTCGAGTTGTTCGAATATTGTTCGAGCATAATTTCGATGCTCCTAATTATGATGAGTAGAGGTGTGCGCCACGCCGGCGCGGCGACGCCGCGCCGCGGGACCCACGCCGCCGCCGCCGCCGACGTTTTCAAAATTCACGCCGCGACAAAAAAATTGCGGAATAAAATCATTTATATTACGCGCTACGCTGATCAAATTGACATTAAACAATAATATGCTTGCGAATATCGATCGACAAGCGGTTCCCTCTGACCGAAAAGATTGTATGCGCAGCACTTGCAGATTGCAGATTTTCATGCCTAAAGGAGATTGATACGTACCTACGAAAAAAACACACTACTCGGGCAGAATTGTTCCCAATTGTACAGATTTCTTTTACAGAATTCCAAGTCTTACAAACCTACAGAAATATTATGGTTTCCCATGTCTACAGATATTCAATATTACTGATTCCTAACAGATTACGATGCCTACAAATTCCTGTCTACAGATTCCCAACTGTAATGCTTTTTTCAACACACTTGCTCATAATTCGTAACGTAGGTCTTATTGAACCGCTTTTAGGGTTATAATCCTAGGTATTATTAGCTTTGTATTTTTTCATTATATTATATTCTTCACATCGTCGATCCCACAGTGTCTGAAGACAAAAGTCTTCAATGAGTGCGTCCTACCCGTCATGACGTACGGAGTCGAAACGTGGACTCCACACTGACGGTACGGCTGGTCCACAAGTTCAAGGTCGCTCAGCGAGCTATGGTAAGGGCTATGCTCGGCGTCTCTTTGCGTGATCGAATCAGAAATGAGGTTATCCGGCAGAGAACCAAAGTGATCGACATAGCAAGCTGAAGTGGCAGTGGGCTGGCCATATTAGCCGTAGAACCGACAACTGTTGGGGTAAACGAGTTCTTGAGTGGAGACTGCGTCTCGGCAAGCGTAGTACAGGACGTCCTCAGGCAAGGTGGAGCGATGATTTGCGCAGGATGGCTGGCAGGAGCTGGATGCGAGCAGCCAAAGATCGAAAACTGTGGCGTTAAATTGGGGAGGCCTATGTCCAGCGGTGGACTGCGATAGGATGATGATGATGGCTGTTTTTTCGTTATCTACGTTAGGCCCCCATAGGAGGTTTAATGACTGTCTATTAACGGATTCTATTAATTTAAGTGTTTGCCATGGACGATTTTTGTGCTTCTTGAATATCATATTTTTGGAGGAAAAGGAGATGTAAGATTTAAAAAAAAATTGGCATTTTAAATATTTCCTGCGCTTTGCACGGCTTAGAAATAGACAACTGCAGATTCGCCTGGTAATACCTACGTAAAATTGGCGACAACCTGGTTTTGTGTCCAATGTTTCCTCCTCCAAAAGTAGACCAATTGTAACATTTTTTTTTCATAAGCAAATTAAGAAAGGTATTTCTCATGTCGGTATGTTTCCTCGGTTTGGACAGTTTACGAAATATTTTTTTACGAGTGTATTAATTAAACGCATTTAAATTTGGCTCTTTTTGCAGTTTTTGTAGGCTTGAAATCACATTAATAAATTTTTCTAAATAGATAAAGTAATATTAAAAATAGTAACTTAAAACGCTCCCATACATTTAGTATGACGACTTACAGCCTTAAAGAATGTCGGGTGTCGTAAGAGATAAAACTGTTATAGATTCGTTATTTGTACATAGGAATACATTGTAATAAAATAATAATACTACCGTTTATGAAATAATTAATCTAACATTTATTTTTAATAAAAAATATTCGTATTAAACTAGTCTTTGAATGAACGGCTACGTACTAAATGTATTGGAGGGTTTGAAGTTAATATTTGTGATATTTATGATTTTATTTCAAAAAAGTTATTAGTGTAATTTTACTCGTTGGGTAATGCACTTTCGATATTAGTTAAAATTTTTCTGATATCTCTCATATTTACGGAATTATGGTCTGTAAACACTTATCGATTACACCCTGTATACACTATTATACACCGATGTATGATTAGCAGTGTGGGCGATGATGGTACTAAAAGAGGGTGTAAAGCTGGGTATCTGTAGTATTTTAAATCTACAGTACCTATTGGAAATTCGTAGTATTGGGAACCTGTAGTATTGGGAATCTGTAGTGTTGGGTATTTGTAGCATATTGGGAATGTGTATAATCGGGAATGCATAGTATTGACAATATCTGTAGTATTATCTCTTATCTGTAGTATAAGGAATCTGTACAATTTGGGAATGTGTAGTATTGGGAATCTATATGTGTAGACAGAATGTCTCGACTCGACCCAGTGCGAGTTAATAAAATAATTTTCGTACACGATAATAATTATGACATTTCTGCATAAAATGCAATCTACAACTTTGTTTCGTGTTTATTTTTTAAATAATAAACTTGTCGTAAACTATACCTACGTTTTTAATACGCTCTCATCCATACGAATATACAGGTTATCAATGTGGCCTTGACGCCGCCACGCCGGCAAAATTATGCGGCGCGCCGCCGCCGACGTTTTCTATGCCGGCGCACACCTCTAATGATGAGGCATAATCTGGATGTGCATAAAAAGTATCGGCATAGTTTGTTTTAGCATAACAGAGAAGGAATAATTACAACCTCTCAATATAATCGAGGTAGTAGTAATATTCTGTACGTTACTTACTGTGTTACTGAGCTGAGTACTTTCTAGGTTGCTAAAAAAAAAATAACCTCGAAGACTAGTCTTCTAACCTAACCTATCCGAGTCGGATCTGCCCCGGAAGGTTTTGTTCGCTCGCTTCGCTCGCTCACTGCAGAAATTTTCACCCTCACAGCAAATTCTGCCTGACGAAAAAGGCAAGTTTCGAACATGTGGCTATATGCCCAAAAAAAAATGCAAATCTAATTTCTGTCTTGTAACACTCGGCGTAATTAATGATATGCCAAGATAGTTTCGGACAAAATAATATTCGAAATATTGTTATTTAAGCCAAGTGATGTTTCTGTCGCATTAAGTTGATGCCAAAATAAATTATACCAAGTCTGTTATGTCCTAAGCGTTTCGGACAAAAAAAGTTTAGAGGGAACCCGTTTAGTACCAGTACCTACTCTGCCACAACCTGATTTGTGCAGGTAGCTAGTTTACAGTAATAGTACGATTTATATTTAATTAAACAAAAATAATTCATACATAAAACCAGTACAGATAAAAATAAATACCTATAACATTAGAATATATAGCATAAAATAAGTATAGTGAAAAATTATATAAACATAAAAGTTAGTACTAAAAATATGTATGAAAAACAATATTATGAACATAAATAATTCTATGTGATGATGATTATGAACAAAGATTATTCTAAATATCGATCATTATGAAGTTAAATTGTATAAGAAAAATTTTCGGAGTTCCAATAATCTAAGTTGCAATTTTATAAATACTTTGGCGCACCCACTTTTTAGCTTACCTACTTACCCCCTTATTAGCAAGCCGCTAAGTATTGTGCTTTGTTAAGTTAAGAGACGTTTATGAATAGGGGGTTAGTATATACATTGTGTCATTAAATCTAAATGTAAATACGGTTACCTAACCCCAGCCAATCTCCGCCATAAGTACCTAACTAAATTAGTCTTCATTTTAAAACGCACGTGGGACGTTCAGGGTGAATATCTGAGCGTTTCGACCGCCTAATTTTGGTGGTATCATTTTTGTCGAAGGTTCTATTCGTTACAATGTGCTACTTTGTCATTTGAACGAGGCACGGTACCTTATACAAATGACGAAGTATAACATTGAGACGTTTAGAAACTTCGGCAAAAAAGATGCCACCAAAATTAGGCGGTTGAAACGCTCAAATATTCACCCTTCAAGAAAAATATCTTTGTAATCAAGAAAATTTTCCAGTTTTCACTTACGATCAGATGGAGTGGAATCACTTTGTTGTGCCAACATAAAAAAAAAGTTAAAAAAATCGGCAATGCACACTTCTGGAGTTCCAACCAACCACAGACAGTCGCGATTAGATACATCTTCACGTCCAGGGTGTTAATAAATACCTGAGTAGGTAATAGAAATTGTCATATCGTTATTATAAATAAATATAATAATTAATATCTTGGGACATCTTACACAAATCAACCTACCTAGTCCCACGGTAAGCTCAATTAAGGTTTGTGAAGTGACCACCAGAAGAAGCTTTTGTTCGCTCGCTTCGCTCGCTCACTGCAGAAATTTTCACCCTCACAGCAAATTCTGCCTGACGAAAAAGGCAAGTTTCGAACATGTGGCTATATGCCCAAAAAAAAATGCAAATCTAATTTCTGTCTTGTAACACTCGGCGTAATTAATGATATGCCAAGATAGTTTCGGACAAAATAATATTCGAAATATTGTTATTTAAGCCAAGTGATGTTTCTGTCGCATTAAGTTGATGCCAAAATAAATTATACCAAGTCTGTTATGTCCTAAGCGTTTCGGACAAAAAAAGTTTAGAGGGAACCCGTTTAGTACCAGTACCTACTCTGCCACAACCTGATTTGTGCAGGTAGCTAGTTTACAGTAATAGTACGATTTATATTTAATTAAACAAAAATAATTCATACATAAAACCAGTACAGATAAAAATAAATACCTATAACATTAGAATATATAGCATAAAATAAGTATAGTGAAAAATTATATAAACATAAAAGTTAGTACTAAAAATATGTATGAAAAACAATATTATGAACATAAATAATTCTATGTGATGATGATTATGAACAAAGATTATTCTAAATATCGATCATTATGAAGTTAAATTGTATAAGAAAAATTTTCGGAGTTCCAATAATCTAAGTTGCAATTTTATAAATACTTTGGCGCACCCACTTTTTAGCTTACCTACTTACCCCCTTATTAGCAAGCCGCTAAGTATTGTGCTTTGTTAAGTTAAGAGACGTTTATGAATAGGGGGTTAGTATATACATTGTGTCATTAAATCTAAATGTAAATACGGTTACCTAACCCCAGCCAATCTCCGCCATAAGTACCTAACTAAATTAGTCTTCATTTTAAAACGCACGTGGGACGTTCAGGGTGAATATCTGAGCGTTTCGACCGCCTAATTTTGGTGGTATCATTTTTGTCGAAGGTTCTATTCGTTACAATGTGCTACTTTGTCATTTGAACGAGGCACGGTACCTTATACAAATGACGAAGTATAACATTGAGACGTTTAGAAACTTCGGCAAAAAAGATGCCACCAAAATTAGGCGGTTGAAACGCTCAAATATTCACCCTTCAAGAAAAATATCTTTGTAATCAAGAAAATTTTCCAGTTTTCACTTACGATCAGATGGAGTGGAGTCACTTTGTTGTGCCAACATAAAAAAAAAGTTAAAAAAATCGGCAATGCACACTTCTGGAGTTCCAACCAACCACAGACAGTCGCGATTAGATACATCTTCACGTCCAGGGTGTTAATAAATACCTGAGTAGGTAATAGAAATTGTCATATCGTTATTATAAATAAATATAATAATTAATATCTTGGGACATCTTACACAAATCAACCTACCTAGTCCCACGGTAAGCTCAATTAAGGTTTGTGAAGTGACCACCAGAAGAAGAATACCAGAAAAAAGAAGTACCAGGCGACGATATACAGGGTGTAAGTCTAATACGGGCGAAGCTCTTAACGGGTGTTAGTTTACGACATAATAAGTACATTCAAGTAACTTTTACTCAAAATTAGAGCTTATAGCTTGTCCAATGTATCTGATAACGACTGCTCAGTGTTCACCACTAGGCGATTTATCTATACTAATTTGTAACCACAAAAACATTTAAAAATAACTTCGACCGGCCAAATACAAAATTCCAAAGGCTCTACCCATTCCTAAGCCTACAAACAACTTAGGCGATGTAAGTAAGAATCTCCAAACTGTAGTTAAGTGTACAAATTACTTAATTCGAGGTTAACTCGACTGCGATCCGTCAAGGGCCGTGTGTTTGTTAGAGGGAGTTAATTACATCGTTTAAGTTATAGGATAGATTACTAGATCTCTTGATAGTGAGGTTTTTTTTGGAAAAGTGAATATTACCGCCGAGTTTCTTGCCGGGTTTGATTGAACCGGAGGCAGATTTTTTCAGGCATGCGCTAGGCCAATGTTTCAAAATGTCAATTAAACGAGTCTATATTCCTATTTGTTTTTGTTAAATCATCATCATCATATTAGCCGAAACACGTCCACTGCTGAAAGACTCCCCCAAAGATTGACACAATGCCCGGTCCTGCGCTACCCGCATGCATGTTAAATGAACTTTTCATCAAGTATCAACTCTAAGTTTTAAATAACAACAGTTAAACCCTATCAAAAATTACGACCTAAGAGGATTTCTCGAAAAGTTTGTACTTTTGGATCATGTCTTCGATTTTGATAAAAATTGGTAGGCTGGTAGAGTCAATGATGCTGAGCAAGATCCACCACATTTCCCAAAATGTCCCGGGAAGTTTGTATGGAAGTTCCCTTTTTTGTTACCAGATTCCTATGCATTTTTGGGGACAAAAAAGGAATTCATACAAACATTTTGAGACTTTTTGGGAAATGTGGTGCATCTTGCTCAGAATTATTGACTCTACCAGACTACCAATTTTTAACAAAATCTAAGACGTGATCCAAATGTACAAACTTTTCGAAAAATGCTCTTAGGTCGTTATTTTTGATAGGGATTAACAGTTGTTATTTAAAACTTAGAATTGATAATTGATGAAAGGTTTATTTAACATGCATGCGGGTAGCGCAGGACTGGACATTGTGGCAATTTCGGGGGAGTCTTTCAGCAGTGGACGTCTTTCGGCTAATATAATGATGATGATTTAACAAAAACAAAAAATGAGGTGAACAAAAAATGAGGAATGAATCACACATCACTAAACTTCATCAGCCTATTGGCCTATCTGGGGTAAACTATAGGTACCTAAGCAAATAAATATTAAAGGATCATCCATCATCAATCAATCATCAATCTCTAAATCTTCTAACATATAGGACTATAAAATCTTTAAATCCAATTCTACTGAATATTATCTCTGAATATAAAGATGTTCGAATCATAATTATAGTAAGTAATAAATTGCTTCAATGCTTAGACCCACAGAAATCCAACCATCATGCATATAAATCTGCATAAACTATGAAGTGATAACCCAGCCAAATATATAGCCAAGTTAAATTTATATAGACAAGCCAAATGTATATAACCAAGTCAAATATACCAACTCCGGCATTAGTTGCGAAAGCAGTGCGTAAAATAAATTTGCATATAAAATTAATTCCAAGTTCTGGATAGAGGAAAGGGTTCATTCTTCTTGGTACTACACTACTTAAAATATTATTACATATCAAACCAGCTGTATATTCGAAACGGGTGATAAATGATTTACAGTTTAATATAATAAAATAGCCTTAAGGCGTGACAGAGTGGTATGAAACAAGACAACGAAAACAATTTTGACCCAAGTATTAGATCCTCATCTGTATGCCTTTTGTAGACAAAAGCCTGCTCTTACTCTTTCCACTTATCCCTTTCTGTTGCTATTGTAGTCCAGCAACCTCCTCTGCTCTCTTAATCTTATCATCCCATCTTCTTGTTGATCTGCCTTGTTTCCTCTTCTTGTCTCCATTACATACATTATTGTATTGGACCACTTTTCTCTTTCTCTAATGGTGTGACCTGCCTATTTTCATTTTAATTTCTTAATTATTGTAGTGTGATGGATATTTGAAAGTACTTGCACATATTAAAATATTATCGAACCGAATTACTCACGTATTTAAGTCAATGATTGCTCGACATGTTTCGACCCATTAAAAAGCAATCATCTACTTAAATACGTGAGTAACCCAGTTCGATAATATTTTAATATACTTGCACATACTTCTTATTTCCCGCTCTTAATACATATTTAACCATTAGACGTCAACATATGCTCAATTAAATATAATAAATAATAAAACAGTAAAAGGGTCAAAATTCTTTTCGTTGTCTTATTTAGAGTCCCTAAAAACGTGACACAGTTGTGATTTTTGTATGAGATGATGTTTTGTTTCCAATTTTCGATGTATGGATTAAAATGTAGCGTAAAAAAGAAATACAAGTGCACCGGAAGCGTGACAGACGCGAAGACAAACCTGACACAATCAATTTTTTGTCCAGCACTGGAGTGATATAAACTAACATGTGTGTTTATATGTATTCCACGTCAAAGTACAAGCAAACTAACAACTATTCTGAGAAGGAAAGATCCAAGTGGAACACACTTTAGCTAGTTCTGCAATGTATATAACATTGTTAACTGTATAGCGATGGTCAGTCGGAATTTAATATTGCCCCATACACAAACGTCTGTGAGATACAAATGTATTCATCCTGTTGGTGCCTCCGTGTTATACAGGTTGATACAAATGGGTGGTAGCCTATTAATTGTTAGAGAGATCAAAATCATACAAAACATTCACGTAGGTAATAATTACATTTTGATCGTCTTTAGTCAGTAAGTCTTCAATAAGACAATTGTATAATTTCTTATGATAAAATATAGTTCTTTAACCTGAAACCTGAAATAATCAGTTTTTTATTTACGTGTGATAAAAATTACTCGATTACGTCCAATTTTTAATCTTCATTGTGAAATTTTGCAAGTATGGGTCGATGGCAAAGGAATCCCAGCAGTGGGACAGCACCAGAAGAAGCGCTTACTACACAATCTACAAAATGATGAATTTTGTATTACAAAAACATTTAGTACGATTTCATAAATGTTCACAATAGCAGTGCCTAAATTGTATACTCGTAGATTGTTGTTAGCGGATTAGAAATATTTATCATTATCATCCTACTTTGCACTTTATCTTAAAATAATTTTCATCAACTTACACATTCGATAAGCAATTGATTATTTTCATAAACCCATAATAAAAACAATATCCTTTACTCTTTGTTTTTCCTAGACAATAAAACCGTAACAATAAACACCGACTGAACCTACTACTAATCTCATCCCACCCAACCCACATCAAATCCCTTTCAAACAAAAACACTCCAAAACCAAACACCCTGTGCCCCACCTAGTTATGCCAGCGGCCAAGAAATTTCTTGACGGTCAAAATATCTTAGTTATGACCACTCCTGTCCGGCACACAGCTTACATTTGCCAAGACCCCCTCCCTAAGGCGGCTGCCTCCCCGTTTATTAATAAATCTATCTGTGTTTCGAGGAGTTAAGGATTTAAATGGGGTTGGCTATAACACGTGGATTTGGTTATTGGAAAACTGGCTTCGAGTTTGAGAATTCGAGTCCATCAGATCTGGCGTAGTTATCCAACGCAAAGGTATCATATTATTTATAAATATTGCATATCATACAGTGTGTAAGTCTAATACGGGCGATCAATTAAACCAGGCATGGGATTCATTAGTGTAATCATAGATTACAATTTTTTTTTAAAGTTACTCTTAATTATGACCCCACAGAATTTTTTTAAGATTATTGGAGCAGCAATGTAGGTACGAACATTTGTTATTGTTGACATGGCAGTTATGTCATCTGCTTTTGAAATTAGCTGTCAACGAGTATTTAACTCGCGTATGTTGCTCTACATTGCGCGCCGAATTATTTTATATGGAAAAATATGTTGCTCTAATTTTAAGTAAAAGTTATTTGAATGTACTTATAATGTCGTAAGCTAACACCCGTTAAGAGCTTCGCCCGTATTAGACTTACACCCTGTATACTAGAGAAAAAAAGGCCTACTTCACCAACATCCAAGGTGAGACGAGGCGGGGATGGGAAGTCTTTTTTAGGGTTCCGTAGCCAAAATGGCAAAAACGGAACCCTTATAGATTCATCATGTCCGTCTGTCCGTCTGTCCGTCTGTCCGTCTGTCACAGCCGATTTACTCGGAAACTATAAATGCTACAGTAACGAAATTTGGTGAGAATATGTGTTGTATAAACCGCTACAGGATTATGATACTAAATTGTAAAAAAAACATTGGGTTGGGGGCCCTCCATACATGTAACTGAGGGATAGAAAAAAATTTTTTGTTGTATATAAGCGTGTGGGGTATTAATAGAAAGGTCTTTGAAAATGATATGAAGGTTTATAAATCTTATTTTTATTTAAGCAAGTCGTTTTCGAGATATCAGCTCTCAAAGTCTGAAAAATGTGTCCCCCCCCCTCTATTTTTTAAACTACGCGATATACAATTCTAAAAAAAATATATGTTATGGACATTAATAAACTCTATCAACGATTTTTGGTTTGATTAAATTATCTTCTATAGTTTTTGAGGTAGGTTGATTTAACTGTATTTTATAATAAATTGATAATGGTACGGAACCCTTCGCGCGCGAGTCCGACTCGCACTTGGCCGGTTTTTCTTTGGTATAATTATGACTATTTTATTATAATATAAAGAAGTGTAAGAATATAACTTTGTATATCATATTGTTACTGTCCAACATTCCTGGCAAAGAAGTGTTGTCTACCCATAAAAAAAATTCCGCGTTTTTTACTAACAGGGATTGTTGGACCGAATATAGTCACAAAATCACTCAATATCTCGTTTGGGTAGCATGCTTAAAATTATAATCTTTTAAATGGAAAAAACTGCAATGAACCGATCACAATTTCTAATCCAAGCCTCATTATTAAAGATAAAGCTGTGTAATGTAATATTATGACCTAAATGGAATTAAAGTATTACTTAACTGAATAGCGTAAGGTACAAAACGAAGATATTTTTTGCTTTGACCAACACTTTGCACTCGTTGGTAGGAGAATTCTTCGTCTGCCTTTCATTTGAAGGCCTAAAGATAACCCTCTCAACCAATTATGAAGTCTAATTGGCCCTATACAATTACAGCACATTGAAATCACACTGCTGATGCAATTATCACACACACAATTATAACACACACACACACAATGAGGGGGGTAAGACGCCCCCAAGTTCGGACAATGGCTTACGTATGAATTGAATTTGGGCAATTTCATTTGAGACAGACTAATCCACTAGTTGAGATTCTAGGCTAGCTATTGATTCCTGGGGATTTACTTAGACTATTGGTAGATCTGATAATACTTAGGTAGGTACTTATCTTTTCTATGATGAAAACCTGATTACATTAGAAGAAAACACTAACTACTTCAAAATTGATACATTTCCAAAATAAGTACGCGAGTGATTCAAATATTTTATATTTTATACTTCATTCATCTTCTTATTTGTATACTATTAAAATGCTTCTTTACTAAAACAATTTAACGTTTGCATTGATATACTTGTCACCTTTTTAGCACATTTATTCTGTATTTCAGGTAGCGTTATTTTAAAAAATACGTATCTACGCTTTTCCTTATTTCACTGTACTGTCATACAAAAAATACATTTCTTTGTGTCATCCTTAATAAAATATAAAATTATTTCTTTGCATACCTTCTGCATATTTTATATCACCATCCGAACATACAATTAGAATATTCACTGGAGTATTTCTAATTGTATATTTGGATGTTAGTACTGATCAAATAGTTGAAATCGCCGGTGTTGTCAACTGACCGTTACAGGTGTAATTTGTTGCCAGGCAATGGTTTCCGAATTCAAAATATTCTATTGGCGGCACCCATAGGGTCAGGAGCACTCGTAATTCCAGGCGTCTTCAAATTCAACTATTTCCAACTATTGGTCAAGTGCAGACATATTTAGCTGCTGGAAGGGATAAGATAAGATTTGCTGACAAATTGCTTAGGAGTAAGATATTAAGACGGTATTACTTTTAATTTTTTTATAATTTTTATATGTACTAGTTTTTGTTACCTATATTGCTACAATATTTTAAAGAATAGGATGTTCTATTTCATAAATATTTTCAAAAGTGACACACTTCGGGGAATGATTTGTTTACCCATGTATTTGTTTTTTTATTTTTACAAGCTAGTTCTTACACCAATATACTTTTATGTTTTGAGTTTTAAATAGTGATTTAATTCCATGCTTCTTATTATATCAACTCTTATTACAAATATACTTTTACTATATTTATTATTTTACTTTAATATTGAACTATAACTGAATTCAATAGCTTACATTACTTTAAATAGATTTCAAGCTTAAAAATCAGGAAGGTTAATACCTTCCTGATTTATCTATCAAACAAACATGCTTTAGTGTATTTTTGACTGCCAACCTTTGTTAAATCATTTCTTTGGACGTGAAATCATTCATATCATTATCATTCATTCAAATCATTTTACCTTATTATTATTTTAGGCTAGGTATTTTACAATACGGTTATGAAATTGAAATACTATAACCATAACATATAAAAACAATACAAAATATAAACACATTATAAAAAAACCTATCGTAGGTTGCCGCCGGCAACGGGGTGGGCCCAAGCTGCCGGTGGTTAAGGTGTGGCAAGAGAGGAACCGTCAGACTATGCGTGCCGCATCCAGGATTACCGCCTTCTGCACCTGACCTTTGATCCAACCACCTAGCGAGAGCCTCTTGAGGCGTTGTTCGCAGAAACAACTATTGGTACAATGATCGCTCAATCAACCTCCCACATGTCGGTTACTACGTGAGCCTTGTCCTTCTCGACTTTCACGCGGTTCTCGTCATGGCGGATGATGATGAGCATTGCCCGGCCCGATCGATCTATCAGCACGATATCAGACTTATTGGCTGCAATAGTATTAATATACAATAATACATCAAGACAATAAAGCTAGCACTTCCAGCCTCCCTACATCTCATCAGCCAACTATGTCTTGGCCCGTACCGTTATTATTACGCCGCTGTCAACGGAATATGAAATGTATTGGAGCGGGATGAGCTAACTCCTTGACCACCTCCCCCCCCCTTGACCTCGGGCAGTTGGGGGGATTAATTAGGAATAAACAGGTAAATGGATTTTTGGAATGTTGTGAATATTTTGATCGTTTTGTTACACAGAGTTGGGTTTTCTTGTAACAATGAGCCTGAAAACAGTTTGGAATTTGTTTATAGCCTTAGTCTTCAAATTTTTCTTCGGTCTATAATTGATTGTGTCTTCTTTATTCTTTCTTAAATAAATAAATAAACAGATAATTAATATCAGGATATCCTCCATTTCAGTTGCTCTGTTTTGAAAATCATAAAGCGTACGGTATAATTCGTTCATTTTGTCATCATCTACGTCTTCATCATTACTATTCTAATTATATCTTGTTATTGACATAATATTGCTATGATAATGGAACAACATTTTTTTTGCGTTAATACCAAGCACCATAATTACTAAATAATTACCAAGTTTACTAAGTGAGAAGTACATTCGGTTCTACTTGGTTTTTCTAATACAATAAATTTCTAGAGCCCTGTATTCATAAACGTCACAAACTCCTAACTGAGCAAGCCGATTAATATTGTGTGTCCTATTTGGTCTTATCAGTATGTCTATAAGACCGAAAGAGCCAAATATTACTTATCGCTCTTATCGGTACCTATGTTAAATTAGGAGACGTTTATAAACAAAGAGGTGAATCTGTTCCTTTTCTAAAATAATAGTTAAGCTTAAACAGCTAAGTTGACATGGATGCTTTAAAAAATTTGGTAGATGGATACGCTTGCTAAAGAGCCATTACCGGAATAATAAGGCCTACTGATTGGATCATTGTGACCGAATTCGACAAAGCACTAAATTATCAGTAGCAATATTCTCCAGCAGAGACGTCTTGGACGCGCTGCCCCGAGGTGCGGCGAGATTTAGGAACGGCTTTCTGCAGAGTTACGGCTCCCACAGACAGGCTCGTAACTACCAATTAGGAACAGATAAAAGTTTACAGCTACTGAGATAGTCCTTAGTGCTACTGCGTCCTAGTTGCTAAAGCTATTGCTTATTATTGCACTGACTATTGTCAGTGCTACAAGTATCATCATCATCATCATCAGCCTATGGTAGTCCACTGCTGAACGTAGGCCTCTCCTATTTACTACGCGTATAGACGCAGACGCATTAGGAGGTAAATGCCCATAATCGCCACGCTGGGCAAGCGGATTGGCAATCGCAGTAATGTGTCCACTATGATGACGCTGCTGCCTATCATCATTCTTTATCTTTACAAGTATGCTAAGATGTAAAATGTCAAAGACGAATTACAATTTAAAAAAATACGAAAAACGTGAATGATATTAAATGTCGTTCGAACTACTTATTTTAATGCGTTCAATGCCGTTTATTTAATCATTAGATGTATACGGCATCATTTTTCAGTTTTTTGTGTTTTTCAGTCCGAGAATTTATAAACTTTGAACCAGGAAACATTGGCACAAAAAGAGGCCGTTTGAGATGAGTTTTCGAGGTTTTTTGACTCATGAAATTGCCCCTTATATGATTTTCCTTTGCATGCTATAGATTTCTATAAGCATGAGGGCCTGATCCTATTTATGGTCCTCTGGCATCATAATCTCGTCATGACGTCTTTGGTATGCAATTTACATTACATAAATTCGATTCATAATAACTAACGCTTTGATCATCGTTAATCGTATTCTGATGTTTATTGTTGCCTCTTTCACTCCGATGTAAACAATGGCGACTTCACATTGAGCATAAGATTACAAATTTCTAATGGTGTTCGAGAAATTTTAAGGTAAAACCAGCGATGAAATATTTATCGTTAAGATGTTTCGTTCCTTTATAAATATGTTTGTGTTTTAACAATTCAATATTAGACGTATCGCTGCACACAAATTACCCCGCATAATTAGGTGTTCGCATGGCTATTTCTTGTGTTATCATTAAGCCACCTCTATCTTCCCTAAACCCCGACTGGACACGACTTACCCATTTCAAACGGTAAAACACCCCGACTTATCCTTACACAACCTGCCTCCCCGACCTACTTGCTGTTTGACTTGCCACTGTTACTGGGGTATATTTCAATTTATAAGATTAAGGCTGACGACTAACTTTTCTTTTATCATCTGTTAGGTACTTTCAAAAAGTATGGAACATGTTTTTGTACATAACCATTATATCACAGAGATGTATTGATTTGATATGTCGCATGACATCACGGCTCTAAAACATAAAAGGAGTCTATTATTTTTTGAAAATTTAACTCATGGATATAATATAATTTAATTTGTTTTGACCCAGTCATCCCTAGTTGGAAAATCTCTACTACTGGTTTTAGTTACTCTTCCAAACATTAGTTATAATCAATATGTTTGACATTTATTTCATTACACTCGTATTCTTCATGAATTACTAAGCATTTCTGCATGTAATTTTTTGTGGTTAATTTTACGTTCTGAATTTACCGGTTTGTTCCGCTTAGTAGGATAGGATACCAAAATTGCTCATCTTTTTTAAAATTAATAATATATCATTTAAAATGTTTTTTTATAACTACACACTGTCATATTTTAATTTATTTTTAGTTCTCTTTAATTCCGCTGCATCCCTTTTCTTGCACCATCCGTTTCAACTGGATTGACTTAATGTATTTATATTTATACGCGGTCAAAGCTAATTTTCGGACGATTACTGTGTGTAGGTAGACATTGGGATTGGATAAACAATTGAACGTTAAGCAAACCTGGAGCTATATCATTTTCTGCCCCTGGAGAACCAAATTAAATGTTGATTAATTTTTTTATGCCATTAGTGGTCGGAGTTTTTTAATAAAATGTTGGTACATAAATTTAAACTATAATACCATTAAACTTACAATATCGGACATTTTACAGTATCATTTACATACTCGTATGTATGTTGCTAATCATTTTTAAGGATTGCTTTTCAATTACCTCTTTGCTATATACTTTATATGCATTAGCTCTATAGGCTTTATCGTAATATATGTGCTATAGGCTATGTGAGTAAAGTATGTAGGGTTGTTTTATTAATTGTCATGAAGTTTGACTTTCACAAAAAATCTTTCTGTGTTGCTTAATAACGTTACTAGCTATTTTAATAATTTTCTACAGCAATCTATTTTTGGTCAAATTAATTAGCATTATTACTGGAAAACGTATCTGCATCCATTGGCATCGTATCTTTATCGACTTCTGAAACTACGACCCCATTAATGACGAAAATGATCTCCGCCGCAACTTTGAAACTTAACCCCAAAACGCATGTCTTGACCCAAACCCTTCAGACAGTGAAAAATGCGAGTTGCCCAAGTAAAACGCAGCTAATTCGGCCTACCTTATCTCTGTGTAAGTTCGACATTGACTGTCATTTGTCTTCGTCAATGCCCGGTGATCATTTATGCTACAGCACACCCTTTCGCTGAAACATACGGGTTTGAATTGCAAGTGACTAAGTCACTGCTAAAATTGTGTTTTTACTTTTCTGCAAAACTAACCTTTCATGTAAGATGATGAGTAACTTAGACATTGTTGACAATATTATTATATTAAAGTAATTGAACCTAGGTGATTTGATCTGTCTTATAGGATGTTGTGTACTTTTTTAAACCATTTGACGTTATTACTATTTCTGATTCAACGGACTTGATCTTTGTATTTAGTAGGATATTATGAAGTTTAAAAAAATCAAACACAACAAAATTAAATGAAGCAATGGTATGGCAGTAAATGTCAGATTTTTACTCTTCGGTCTTGTAATATTGAGACTATTAAAAATTACCTACTTTGAAGTGTGTGTCACAATTCGTACCCGTATATCCCAAACAAAAACATTTCTGCTAAGTCACCTCTATTCTCAGGCAACTAGGAGTGTAATTCCCGTGACATATGTGGTGGAAGCGTGACTTTAACTTTCCGAAGGAAATTGGAAACGCTCATTTAGAGGGTGCACAATGATACTGCGTTTTGGTTAAGTTTTTTGTTTGTTCTTTGTGTAAGTGTGAAAAGACATGTAGGTTCGTGTTTGAGAGATTTTATTAGAAAACTTTCGCGATCTAATACTTAATAAACAAATATTTTAGAATATACTTAAAATTCATTTACCATAGTTGGGTTAAAACACGATAATTTAATAGTAAGAGATTTATCACAAAAAATTATGATAAAGACAATATTCGAAATGAATACAATATTGTAGAGAATGTAGTCATTTAACTACTTCTATCCATAAAAACGGTTAAACTAAAAAGATTACTGATCTTTGTGATGCCATTAGTAATTGAAAGAAGTTTTGTCTAAACGTTGAAGCAGATTTAGTATTAAAATACATTTAAGTTGCAAATTGCAGCTAAATCGTATGATGAACCTACAGTTATCAAGCTTATCGACAGAGGCTTGTTAATTTCCTGTCAATCAACGTTTTATTTTCGTTCGCAGGATTTTATAAAAGTATTACCTACGGCGAAGTAACTTGAGTAATTTCTAACGGGAATTCATTGAGTGAACAGTTCTTTTTTGCGGAAAAAACACTCGTACTTAGGATGCAATCTTTGTGGAAAAGTTATTATGGGAATTCAAGGAAAACTGCTTTGTACTAGGCTTACACAGCGGTGAGATACTTTGGATTCATTATTCACTATTTTTAGTAAAAAGATATGAAATTGTTTAATTTTACTACCTATGTCAAAAAATGGCATGCTAATTTATTTTTCAACAAATTCATGAAGAGATTATGTTCTTCAATGGCAATATTTTTATGCATTATCTTAAATTATATCAAAATTGAGCTGAATCAGTTGTCATATATTAGAAAAAGTACGAAAGTATCAATAATCGTTTTTAACCCCATCAGTTTATAAATTACTGAATAAAAAACACTTCACAAACTGAAATCCCACAGTTAACAAAAATCGTTAAAAAGTCCAATAAAAGTGTAAGCAAGAACAACATAGGTACATAAACATAAAAAATCACACTAACCTTTAGTTCACAATACATGTTTTATTGGAACAAATCAATTCTAATATTTATGCCTTCTAGTTATTATGCTCACAATATATTTAGATTTAATTCAGCACTGGGTATTCATAATTACAATTTCTCAAATTCCATATTCAAAATCTCCCAAATACCTTTCAGAATCCCTTGCATAATGTCAAGAAACCCACATCGCAGAAGACAATTATAATCGTCCAAGTATTTCATACGTCAACCACCCCCGGTCAAGATATGGTCGAATTAATATTCATACGGCCGGCCCAGGTGGTCGAGAAGGGTGAAGGATGGACATTAGGGTTGCGAGTTGTAGGGGAATAGGGGATGTTAGGTGGATAAGTGGATAGAGCCTCTGTGAGGCAGGTACTCACTCAAACAGTAGTTTTACATCAGTTAAGTTCTGCCTGAGACTTTTACCAACAAAATTTACGCATTTTGGTTTTCGAATAAATACAGAGAAAATAATTGCAGCTAAGATATTTTTAAATTTGTATATATTTCGATTATTAGGTAATAGTAAGTAAGTATATTTGTTTATGTGTGATGACCAGTACCTATGATGACCTATGATCGTATTAGTTCGAATATTATGAATGATGTACGTTGTGCCGGATTCTTCAACGACGAAATTGAAATTCTTTAAATATTGAATTATTTCTTTCGTTGTTTTTTATCAAATCTAGCTGAAATACATTAAAGTTTCATGAAAATATGCTACAACAGCAACAAATTCATCACCACCCCATCTCTTCCCTCAAGTGTCGTAAGAGTCGATGAAGAGATTGCAGTGTCACTGACAATTCATTGATAAATATGATTCATGATATTCGTTCATTGATGATCATCAGAGTCATCATAGTGGACACGTCAATCCGCTTGCCTAGCGTGGCGATTATGGGAATTTACCTCCTAATGCGTCTATACGCATAGTTAATAGGTCCAGTAGTGTCAAAGTCAAATGATTTTTTGTTCAAATTAGAATTGCAACAAACTTTTCTGAATAGTCTAAGTTACACATGAAATTAAATCTACTTCCAATTCTAACCCTACACCACTGACCCGAGAAGAACCGATAACAAGAACTGAGAGAAGCTGAAGATGAAGATAAAATAACAATTTCATTGAAATCTCCAACTAGCACTCAAACTATCTCTCAAAATGCGATTTGACCGCTCTGCGCCACCATTCTGCCAAGGGTGGCGACCCAAGAAGGCGGGATACGGGCCCTTGTCTTATCTGTGCCCACGCCCGGGGGCAAGACCTGATGGATTAACTTCATTGTTCCACAGTCCACTGACGTGGAATATATAATTGTGCTTTTAAGCTGTTACTGCGGCAACGAGAAATTGGTTTTTCTCATTTTGCTTTAAGACTTCTTAAGAACGCTTGAGTGAAATGTGATACAATTAACGCCTTGGAGGTGGATTTATTAAGGCTCGCGCGATGTATATGTTTGGACGAGACAGAGTGCTTGAAATGTCTAGCATTTTTTTCCTTACTAAGTCTCTCATAACATAAGGCTGGTCCACGAAATAAAGTACACACTGCGTATAAGCTGTGGTTGATATTTAT